>CAEGAG010209781.1:0-108084 GCA_903067065.1 Brachyrhaphis terrabensis
TGTGTCTTGTTTCCCTGATTGCCTCCCCGTGTATTTAGTCCCTCCGTTGTCTTTGTTCTCTGTCGGGTCCTTGTCTAAGTTCGTCTATGTTTGCCGTTCTGTGTTCTCCGTCCATTCGTTTGCCTTGCGCTACCTGTGCTGAGCCTAGTCTTCCGCTCTGCAGTGCTGCCTCGGTTGTTGGACTGTTTACAAATTATTATCATTAAATCATCATCATTCTCAAACTTACCTGGGTCTCCAGCGTCTGCCTCACCACCTCACCACCGCACGATTCATGACAGACAAATTATTGGTTCTTCTGGTCATTCTGAGAATCACTTTTCAGAAATCCTTTTTATTCCAACAGAAAAAAAGACTTGATTGCAGACTACCACAAGTCACTACTGCACATGACCCCAATTTTAATAAATAAATAATATGTAAAGTACTTCATATTTAGGTAAACTGCTATAACTTCAGTTTGTGTGCTGTAGCTACATGTCTGGATGAACACATACAAAAAAAACACACATACAAAAAGATATACGAGATTGAAGAGCTGTTGCTGAATATTTAAAAAACGTCGATGAAAATCCTGTCAGCATTGGGATCATAATAATAAATGTCAGATAAATAATGCTCTAGCATTACCACACTGTGCATTTGACACCATACCATGTACAATATTTGCACACATGCACCTCAGCTACAGAATTATCACAACTGGGATTCAAGTATCCCAGATATGACCTAATAATAACATTACGTAATCTGATGCAACACTATCGAAAGCCTTTGCTCACCCTGCATGCCGGATACTTGCACTGACGGCACCTGATCTAAGCATTGACTGACTCAAGTGTGAATGGTAATATGGATTTTGTTTGGGTTACAGCTAAAGAAAGAAGTCTTGGACTTGTGTGCATAAGATCAGCTGTGTTTTGTGCTGTCTTTGACAAGTACATCTCATTTAACTCCTATTTTAAACTCATGTGGAACTAGCTTCCAGTTTTTGTCTGTGAGGCAGACACACTCTCTACTTACAACCAAAATTAAAACTTTGACTCAGGTTATGTTGAGCTATCTGTGTACATATGCCGGGCCACCGTAACAAACTGACCATTTTCACTGTTAGTTTTCGATTAAACTAATGTTATCTTTCGGTTTTTTTCTCTTTAAAGGAGTTACATTTGGCCTAGTGTTCTGTGAAGCTGTTGCACCTTCCTGGAAGGGATCGTCAGCTAAAATATTGCTACAAGTAATATTATGTTTCTCTTTTTGTACACTTGGTCCTGCCTTTTTCAAAGAACTTCACAGTTTACTGTTGCTAAGTGTACATTCAGGAGGATGAACTGATGGTAACAGATGATAGCAGCTAGATTTGTTAGATGGAAAACTATTCACCAATTTGAATAATAAACTCAACTTGACTGCATTATTTAAACAACTGGAAAGGAGTTGAAATGTAAGTAATTTAACAAATCTATTTGTTTTTGCTGGTGCTTCTGTAGACTGAGTTATTGCTTGGATAAAGGTGTGCTATGAGTAACATAATGATATCTAAATCAATTTAAATATTTGAAATTGGTTAAATAAATACTAATGTCTTAATGTTGTAGTGGAATTTTAACCCAAATTAAACAAGGCAATAAGGAACCTAATATTAATAACAAATAACTGAGAAATGTAATAAATTAAATAAGTTAAATAAAGACGTATGTATCAATACCACAAAATCTGAACTCCTCTGTTTTTTTTACAGTTCAGGACTCAGCGGTCAACAAAAGACATGAGGAAATGACAAAGCGGTAACATCTGCACTGATAATTGCTTGAAGATCGGGATGGTGATTGAGCCCATTTATCTTTGCTGGTCAGGAGAAATAAGAAATCACAGTGGCATGAGAAGAGAAAGACGTCAGAGTCAGGAGAAATTAGAAAGACAAATGAAGAAAATTAATAATTGAAACATCCAGAAGAGACTGAGGAGAGCTGTAACAATAACTTATGAGTTAATTTCTCTCTTTTCTTTTTCTTCTTTTATCCACAATGCATCCAACTTTCTTCCATATGGATCCATTCTTTTTTTAAATTGCTTCACGCTGGAAGAGAGTTCAGCTCTTGTTTGGCATTTGTCTGTCTTTTACTTCTCGCTCCCCTCGCTCCCGGCTTCAAAATGCAGGCAAAAAAGACAACACTTGAGCACAAAAGACACATGCGAGCCTCAGCAGGAGACAATCAATACCCATGACAAAAAAAGAGGAGAAGAAGAATAGCACAAGCCACCGTAACAGCTTTGAGTCAAGCAGTTCCCAGCAAAGAGACAGCATCCTCCTACTCAATGATTGTGTTCCCTGAAGACTGAGGATGAAACCAATGACCACTGGCAGAGGCACAAACACTGTTCCAGTGAGTCACAGTCAGCCGACAGACTTGTGCACAGTTGGCTCCAAACACAAGCCCACATTACCACTCAGCTTATGCTCACAAGCTTTACACAGAGCTCCTCAGAAAGTCGAGCACCAATCATCAGTAAGATGCCTGTTCTGTTGTTCTTTTGAGCAAATGTGCACAAACATTGACATTCTGTGCTGTTCCATCTCTCACAGACATTTGTCTTCATTGCCCTCAACCATTACTTCTGGCTTTGCAGAAGTAATGGTTTTGCAGAAGAAATTTCCAGAAGCAAAAACATGGAATAATGGAGGCAGAGGAAAAACAAAACTTGAGAAATGATGTGTGTAATAAGACAAGCTGGAGTGAGTTTGACAGAAAAACATTACACAGCTCGCATCATGCTCCTATTTATCTGCTGTGGGCAACAGAAAGAAAATGTTGAGATGTCTTCAAAATGCTAATTATCGACGTAGCATTGAGACAATCCATTTTCAAAACAACTGTTATGGATTCCAGGTATAACTATATTGTTCCTGATGTTATTTCTTTGGTTACTCAAGTCTTCATAAATCTGCTATGTGATTGTGTGTTGGTCTGTGATAAACCTACTATTTTACATCACAGAAGTCTGACATGGACTTTTCAATATGAATTAGGCAAAATTTGCAATGTTGTTTTTAAATCCAAACAAATGTTGCAAAATAAATCTATCTTTTCTATGTAGGATATGTGTTCACATCTTCACCACAGAACCCCAGTTAAAAACAGACTTGTACTAATTTAACTTATGCTGCAAGTGTATTCTGTGGATATTCTATCAATTAGTCTACTTGTTTACACTTCTTGTGTCACAGGGCAGCTGTGGGACATGGTTCTAAAGTGCATTGGCCTAGATCTAGCATCACGTTATCACTTACCACATTAAAGGGGAAAAAAAACACAAAACTTTGATGGATTGCTTGCTGCCATGGGGAAGTTTTGTGCTCAGACAAAATAAAAGTCTGAGTCTCTTCCATTGCTCTATACTACTGACTGGAAAGCCCCCAGTGATTCTGCCTAAAAGCTGGCATCCATGCACTCAACTTAAACAGAGAGATGCCAGCATAGCTTTAAATGGTCTGCCCTCAAACCTTTTAACTTCACTGGTCCCTCTTTAAAATATACCATCGGCAAGAAGTTTCTTAGAGCATGACTGTATGCATAAATGCACCTTGCAGCTAAGTCTCGCACACCTGGCAGTGTCATTTCTTTTTACTCAGTTTCAAATTAAATTGTAGGAAGCAGCCTCATGTATATTCATCTTCCCTCATTCATAATGGATGCTCCGAGCCCTCCGACAGAGCCGATGCTGGACATGGCGATTACTCTGAAAATAATATTTTCCCCGTTGAGTTTAAACCCTTATGCTTTATGATCCTGAACTCAGTTAGTACTCACCGCTCTATGCGCTTGCTGAATAAAACAGTCATGTTTCGATAAAATTGTTGCCTTGTGCAGATTTAGCTGTAAATCTGAATAAAAAAAACATTTTCTGAATCCAGATCCAGTTGCTAGTCCTATTAAAAGATAATACTTTATAAATCACCTAAATGTTAATCCTTTGACCGCTCATCTAATCTCTTACATGCCTTTACTCTGCAGCCATTCTGGATGGATTTTGATGGACTTTACTGTGATTTCTAGTCTTCATCGTTTCACGTTACCTCTCTGTCATGCAAGGGTCAATTCAGGGGATTTTCCACATTCATCTCATTGCAAAGTGAGCTACACCTGAGTTGGAATGCCATACCGTCATCCATATGAAAGCAAATCACCATAAATATAAAATATTTAAAACATTAAATAAGTAAATACATAAATATTTAGGCATTAAAAAGCACAAGATTCAAATCATAGTTAGATTTTCCATTATTTTTCAAAATGCTTATGTAGCAAAAAAATAAAAACACTTTAATTTATGGCCATAGTTTTATGACAGTGACGCCCCAGATTATGAACTCTTCATTCTTTGACAAATTTTGGCTGCATGTTTGGCTACTTTATTCTTGTTTTTTGTTGTATTTTCTTGTAATATTTCTCTACATTTAATATACTGTAAAGATAAAAATGTAGATTGCTATAACTTGAAACCTGACCACAATTAGTAAAGACCACAATTCAAAAATGCATATACAAGCCTTTCAAATATGATTTCAACTTAATCAATGTAATATCTTATTTAAAGTACCACAAACACATTTACTCAAAATGGAACAGCAAAGAAAAAGAGTAGCTTCAAGCAATTCATATTGAAAAACTGGACAAGATGTTGAATCAAAAGTGAATAGTAGGACTGTTCAGCATAGCAATGCAGAGAAACAATACAAAGAAAACCAACAACTAAGACCATTACAACAGACAAGTCATCTGTCTCTTACAATCACACACAATATCAAGTCAAAGCGCTCTAAAATCTAATTTTACTCTTGACAATTCACTAACAGCACAGATTGAACACAGGAATCTTTTGGCTACAATCAGCTGTTCATTCCCAGCCAGAAACACACACATTCTTCTCCAATAAGCATCTTGTGGTAAATTTAGACACTCTGACAACTGCATGGCACATCTGTCTCTCTCTTCATTCCTAATGACACACACCGGCAGCAGCAAATGAGACATTCACATACACCCATGTTTGTTTCCCACAAGAAAAAAAAAAGAAAGAAATCACACTTACACCTACAATATTATTCTGATAATGAACCAAGAGTGTGAGAAGTACGAGAGAAGAGATAAAAAGCAATGCCTTACCAGAGAGAGCCCCTTCCACAGGAGACACCCATGCACAGAGAGGAGGGAAATGTGTCTGCGTGGTGAAAACTCAGCAAGGATCGTCTCCCTGTGCTACACAAATCAATTTCACACTCTCTCACGTTCCTGCCACTCTGATGTCATTCATTCATTCCCCTTCCCGTGGTCATGGAAACTCCACCGCTTGCAACTGTATACATTCTTGTACATCTGCCTTTCTTTCTCTCTACGTCCCTACCCACCCCCCCATTCTCACTCCAGACCCTGGTGAGCCCAGCCCACTTACTCCATCTGAAGGGTGCAGTTAACACCCTCAGCCTCATAAGCACCTCCCTCTTTACTATCTCATAGCAAAAGAAAAATAAATTTAGGAGGTTCATAGAAGAGGGAGTTGCCTGGATTCACCTACGGTAGCCTCTGTGTCTTGGCGAATTTGTGCGCTAAGCAGGAGGTTTTTTTGTCATAGCAAACAAAAAAAAACCCTGAAAAAGTTGTTGACTGATCCATGGAATAGATTTCTCTGCTTGCTACAAAAAAGAATGCATAAACTACGAGACTGATGGCGACAGACAGATGTGTTAGTTTGCTGCCTTCACACACAACCCCAAATCCAATGTTAAGTCAGTTGATGAATAATTAATGACAGTACCATCATTACCATGATGCTTCTTTGCCATTAATGCTGATGTTGACCTTGTCGAAAAACGTGGCCAAGATCACAATCTTTACTCTAATAATAACTGCATTCTCTGTCTATTTGTACGTATCTTGTTGGACGTAGAGAAAGCAGACGAGCATTTAATGTGTAACACACCAAATCAATCTCACTGACCTTCACTTCAATTCTACAGATACTTTTGATTAGTGCAACCAAATTAATTTGCAAACTCAAATGCTCCCACTAAATTTATTTGAGTAATTCAATTAACAATTTGGCCTAATTAAATTACTAAAATAGTTTTTTTTTAATTATTATTATTAAACTGCGACAGACTGGCGACCTGTCCAGGGTGACCCCGCCTCTCGCCCGGAACGCAGCTGGAGATAGACACCAGCACCTCCCGACCCCATTAGGGACAAGGATGAACAGAAAATGGATGGATGGATAATTATATTATTATCCTGCAATAAGATAATATTAATAATATAATATTATTAATATATTATATTAATATAATATATATATAGTCATATTCATATATATATATGAATGATATATATTCATGTCGCGAAAAGTGATCATAATAGAAAGCGGACCGTTTTTTTGTTTTGCTTTTATTGTCACGGCGTAGTGAGTCATCTCTCCGCAAAGATCTTTGTTGACGTCTGTCTGATAATAGGCTACTTCGCAGTCGCCAAAAAAAAAAAAACAACACAGACGCTGGACGCTCTTCTTTACGCAGGTCGTAACAAAGTTGGAATGAGCGCGTTTTCTATTTTGTCACTGCGACAACTAATGACACCATGGAGAACAAAGACAAAATAATTTGCTCGGAGCTTTTTCAGAAGCACAGAAAGGTAGAAGTCGCTCTCTATCCGGCTGTTCTTGCGTGGAAGGAAATTGAGAAGAGCAGTAAACGGAGCTCTGGGACTTCTGAATCAGGTAAGGCAAACACAAGGACACGACTGGAGAAACAGAATTATGTCAACTTGTATTTGTTCTGTGAAATTAAACTACAGCTTTTCGCCATTCTAAATGGCAAACTGCTATTTGCAAAGCTGCATTTCCTCCAACTTGGTTGACCTTCATTACATGTAACTACTATTCCTCTAACAGAAAAATAAAAAAAAGTCATTTTGCTTCCTATCTGGTTCACGCACATGTAGAGTGAGAAAGACTCAGGTCATATAACTGTTGTAATTGTGAAGACAGCCCACAGCTCTTTACAAGAAACCAGGGCTCTCTCTGTCATTCATTAAGTCATTCATAAAATGTTAAGTGTTATTTTAAAGCCCTCCAGTAAGGGCTTAAAATAAAAAGCTCCAATATGTTAGCTATCATTATTAAGTGTACTAAAAAATACATATATATTTTATAAAGTACATAATATAAAGATTTATCAACATCAGGTTCCAGATACTATTTTGGACCAAAAGTGACCCAATTCAAATCTTAAGCTGTTGGTTAAATGTTTGTGATAATGTGATAAATTAAATCAGAAAAGCTTAGACTTGAAAACATTTACTTTATTTCAGGAAATAAAATAGCATTGCAGCAATAAAACCTGCGTGATAATTGCCTCTTTTTTTTGTTGTTTCCATTCCACACTCGGGAGTCAGTGAACTCCTAGTGTTTGAGTTTGACATAACCTCCTTGCCATCACCCTAATCTTTAGCTCTCCCTACAGATTCACATCCAATTCAAGTGTTATTATTACTTCCAGTAAAAGAAACATGCTGGTAAAACTCAAAGTTTACCTTAAATTTAATATTACCAGTGGTAAAAATCATTTTGGGACTAACTGTACAGCACAGAAATAAACAATGTTTAAATAATTGACTAAATACATGATTAAATATGTGTTGATGCATATCTTGAGCTTTTTAACTGTCATCCTTATTCATCAAAAGTCAGTAGGCAGGGCTAACAGTGCTAGCCACAAGGTAAATTGCTGCTCAGGATGTTCAATCAGAGGTTTGTTACCATTATTGATAGGTCAGGATCTGTGTTGGTAATTTAGTGATTAATCCAAGTGTAGAAAATGTGAAATAATAACAATATAATAATAAAAACTTACTACAAACCACTTTGAGGAAGAGAAATCTACAAGATACGCTTTGTGTTTGTCTGCGTTGATGACGTCACCAGAGAGAAAATAATTCAGCCTATCAGATTTGAAGAAATTTGATTCAGAACGTGTGAACAAGGTTAAAACGTCAAACTAACTAATCGGTTGCCAAGTGCCTTTTGTGATGTCATGAAAACTTTGTTTTTGAGAGGGCACATTTTTATTTTCAGCAACATTTTCCATCTGAATCAAAAAATAAATAGTAAACTATCCATGACCTGTTGTTCTGTAAGTTAATTCGATTGATTTTTCCAAAAGAAAAAAAAAAGGCTGGTAACTTTAAACTTAAAGTAAGCCTAAATATGTACAAAAATATGAGTTTTGGGGGATTTTTTTTTTGGCACATTTTTGGGCAAATAAACATTGTTTTAATAGCAAGCTGTTGTTTCCCACTCTGAGCTAAACTCAGCATGCAAAGGTTTAATGGCCTGATCCTTTAGTGTCTCTTTACTTTTAATGGGGATGGGAAACAGCCCCCCAAATGTTTCTGTCATTTCTATCAGGCAACTTCCACGTAATCGGGTCTTCCTATATCCCCCCGAGGCTAATGTTTGTTCACCTAAATGGCTTCCCTGCTCGGCAATTACTGTAGCATATCGAGTGGAGTGATTACAGCTGCCGCCGCACGCTTTGGTTCGAACCCAGCCATTGACCTTCCACAAAGTGGTATCAAGTGCCCTATAATAACCTGCCATAAAGACTTCCATTTATTGAGTCAGTGTTCGACGTGACTTCATCAAATCCTGCCAGTGATTGCAGGGACAAGAGCGGGTCAGTTTACACCAGAATTAGGGATTGAACACGGATGTTTCTCGGCCAATTAAAAAGTTTAAACGCCCCTGATAAAACAAAACAACAACAAAAAAAACCACTCTCGTCTTTGCTCAAAGTTTAATTGCAAAATGATTCCTGCATTTGATTGTTTTTGCCATCGATTAGCTTTATATAGAATGAGAGTGGCAACAGGTGGATTTTTTTCATCCTGAACTCTTTGCACTTGGCCAAACAAGAGTGACTCAGTTTTCACACGCAGCAGCTTTGCATATATTAATGAGCTTCACAAACTTTCCACTCTTACTTCTTCCTGCAGGGCTTTTTCTGTGTTTACACTGGGATAATGTAGTAAACGTTCACTGCTGTCCTCTGCATAGTAATTCTAAAGGGGATCTCCATAGCATTTAAATATATATTTTTATGTATAATATATATATATATGTGTATATAATCGTCTAAAAATATTTTGACTGATCTATTATAAACACTGAATGGAATGCATACACACGCACACCCACACTTCTTAGGCAGCATTATTAATGTTGCTGCTTGAGATTTAATCTGATCTTGATTGTCGCTCTGTTTAGATATGCTGAGAGAAAGAAGTGTGGAATAGCATCACTGGTTTTTGCTTGTATTGTTCACACACACAAAAAAAAACTTTCACTGAGATGCTTTAAATATATCTGAAAAGTGTGGTGTGCATTTTGTTCAGATCCCTTCTACTTTGATGCCCTTAAACAAAATCCACAAAGCTCATCTCCATGGCGCCACCAGGATGCTGCCACTATACTGACCTGAATAGAATCCAGCAAAATATGTGCTGCATAAAGTATTGACTCAAAGGAGGAACCTTGAGGCTAGCTAATTTGAAGGCATTTAATTTTACTAGATTTATTTAGGGTGTTGAAATAAAAATGGCATGTATGTTTTAGTTTCTAAAAAACAAAACAAAACATAAATCATGTATTATTTTTACTTCCCTTCAGAGTTATGTAGTATATTGTGATGGTCGTTTGGATAAAATTGCAATAAAACATTTAAAATTAGGTTTGCAATGCAAAGCACTCCATCTTAGTCCAGCTAAAAATGTTCAGATTATTATTCAATAGTTGACTACCTTATACATGTTATGATTAAAATACATGAATTGTGTGGTTTTTCACATAGACTCATCTGGTATTAAAAAATTATAGTTTGGTGTAGATTTAATTTGTGAAACGGTCACCTTTGCATGTTGCTTTGATGCTCTGCTAACTGAATAATATTCTCTCTATGTTTCATGTATCAGTTTGTGTAAAATGCTCTCTTTCTCCCCACTCCATCCTTATCCCAGTCTATCCTCCTTTCTCGTGCTCTTAAAAATGATGTAATCAAACTGCAACCAAAATCCAATAAGCTAAGTTTCCTGATTTAAACGCACGCTTTAGTCCAATTACAAAAACACATTTTACAATCAATAGTTTACATCAGACAAACAAACGTTGCCTCATAACTTATCTGCTGCTGTTAGAACATAACTAATGACCCATTCGAAATGGTCTGCTATGAAATTACTTTCCGGTGATGGTATTTCATAAACGCTGCTTATTCCCATTCTCTGACTGCACTTGTTTATGGTTACAACAGTGGTGTCAAGCCACTCGGCAGGTGAGCAGGAATAACTGGATAGTGTTGCTTACTTTTCAAACCTGAGCTCGTCGATCAACTAAGCAACACCATCACGCCCTGACTGACGCGCCGCTACACAGAATCAAGCTTTAGTCTCACTTGCACTTCCTTTTCTTGGAAGCAAAAGCCTGTATTATCCACAACACAGCCAGGTTGACTCTTGAAATGAAAAAGAGCCACACACAGAGAGCCAAACATAGCCTGTGTAGGTTTTTGTGAATCATTTCTTACGGTGATTTTTTTTTTTTTTTTTTTTTTTTTGCCTTTTTTCTATGTTTTTGTGTTTTGATCCTGTGATAGTTAGAAAAAAAACTGCAGGAAAATAAAACTGGCATGTATGTAAATCTAAGGTCTGGACTACTTCTCAGATACAAGTAGTGTTCACTATTTGTCTCTAAATCCCACTTTTTTTTTTTTTTTTAGACCTACCCTCCAAGAAATGTGTGCAAAACCATCGAGATGATAGTTCCAGTTGTTTAAGACATATACATTTTATTTGTGTAACTGACAGTAACGTTTACACAAATAGTCAACTTCTTACCGTTTCCAGGTTTAGTATTAACACTTATTTAGCTTGTATTGCTTCTTTCAAATTCCAAGAAACAGGATATGCACCACATCATATTTGTACCTCTGTGCAAAAGCAAGTTCCTAGAAATTCTGGCCAACTTTTTAAATCAATTACTGGAACTGGTATTCCAGGAATACCAGGAATTGGTGTATGTATAACACCATGTATGCATGACAGTGGAAGTTCCTAAAAAATGTTGGAAACTTACTAAAAAATAAGTCAACAAATGACAAGTTAAGATGATCTCCAATGAGTCATCAATACACACTCTGCCAGATTGCTAAGGCATCGTGATAATCGTATCGCCAATCCACATTTTGAAGAAGAATTTGGAATATACCGAAATACTATAACTTGTTCTGACTAGAACTTTCCACAAAGTGAACTTGAAGTTTCATTGCACCACCAGCGACTGTTCTCCTGCTATACCTTCCTCCTTGGTTGTCCTTTCTTCTCCATCTGTTTGCCAAAGCGTTGGCTCAACAAACACCGCTGTGCCTGGGAGAAATCCGCATGTCTTGTTTGACAGCTCACTGCCATGTGTACCCAGGCAGATCTGTGCTTTGTAATCTAAAGCTGGTGCTCAATGCACAGGCCTGTCTGTGTGCTGAGAGATGGCTGCATAGAGAAGGAGAGCGCGAAAGATACAGGGAAATACACAGTGCCAGGAAATGACAGCTGGATATCGGGTAAATTGTGACGGTTTATGCCGCATCACTGGCAGCATTAAGGGATCTCCAGTTGGATTGATTGCAATTATTTACCTAAGACTGAGGCTGCAGGGGTTTGACCTCTGAAGCTAATTAAACTGATGCAATCATGTGTTTGTGGTTTGTTGTGTAGTTCTGAAACTTCAATCCGGTTCAGGGACAGGGTTTTTTTTCCTTCTAACAAAAAAAAAAAAGGAGAGCGTTTTTCCGAACTACATAAGCAGGTTTATCAGTTTTGCACCCTCGGTTAAATCTTATCTCGTCCATCGCACTTGTGTTACGTGTCATTTGGAGTGCAAGATGCAAAAGCGGCGCAGGAGTGACATCAGCCTATGCAAACAACTACAAAAGCAAGCGAGCATTTCCTTAAGCTTGCAGCAGCTTGTCCTCTCACACATTGTCACTGCAAAACCACAGTAACAATAAAGGGATTACAAACTGATCCACTGTGTACTGGGGGGGGTGGCGAGAACAAGAGCAGAATGTGAATACGATGACAGCTTGTTGTTGTGAGAAGGTGAGGCCTGGGGAGCGCATTGTCAGAAATATCATTATCATATGCATAAATATAAACACAAAATCACTTGCGCAAACATGGAAATCCTCCAGGTATGGTGTTCTTATCGAAATCAGTGTTGCTGATCTAAGTCTTTGATTTGTACCTCTGTTTTTTTTTCTGGGCTGATGAGACAACGTCTCTTGTTGGGCCTTTTAAACCCCCAGGTGTATGACAAGCAATTCAGATCTTATGTGAATGTGAAGTAATGTCTGTGGAATCCTGTCAGGTAGGGTAGCACCTTGTTTTTGGGAAAGCAGGATGAGCTGGATAATAAGCAGAATGCTGGCACTCTTGCACAAACACAAGTGATTGTTAGAGGCACAATGGAGCCTCTGATTCCATAGGTTCTCATCAGGTTAGTCCTGACTGAAACTAGTGCTGTTATATTTATCAAATCAGGGGAAATATAATCGCTCATGACACAGTTGTTAGGTTATACTTATGCAAGGCATCCTCAAACAAACAAATGCTATTTCCTGTTGGTAATTCTCAGCACAGGAAAAATTACCTTTCAGAGAAACCTCAAGGATATTTTCCAAGAATTGCAATAGAAAGCGCATCATGGTTTGTTGTTCATTTAGGCACTAAGGCCACAGAACAGTCTAAAATGGCTGGGGATCTTTCAGCAAGACACTGCGCCGTGCTACATAGCAGAAATAATTCAGTATTGCTTTGACCTGCACGAGTTTGTAGGTGATAAATTATTGGATCATGCATTTTTAGGGGACAAGTTAAACCTAAAGATCTTACAGAAATCTTCTCCTAACAATGTTAAGGGTAACAACCACAGCATACCTTCAAGAATCTCACAAAGTCTATGCCTAAATGGGTCATATCTGTTTTCACCATTTAACAATAACCTACAGGCTACTACAATTATTCAGTGGTCATAATGCCATGATTAAGGGAGATTATTTGGAGATGTAACTTTTGGGAGAGGAGAAGCATCTGTCATGATGTAGTGTTATCACCAAGAAGCAGGACTGACTTGTCTAAAAAGCCACTGTATTCTTGATCAGTAATTTTTGTCCTCCAGACTACATTCAGTCACCATGGTAACTAATTGTTGTTAAGGTTGATGGGTGGCAGTAGTTTCCATCACTTCCATTACTGCTTTCACTTAGTCAAATAATCTCCATAGCGTCAAGATAAAGATTCTCAGCATATCCAGTCCTTTGATTAGCTAACAAAATAGCTACATTCACCAATATGGAGCATTCTGTGCATCTTCACTCAGTCAGGCTCATCAGCTAAACTACCTTCACAGCACTTGGCAACGCATCTCGTCCACCTTAGCAAGCTTCAGTTCCTCTTCCATTCATCATAGAAAGTTATTCTAATCTCCTCTGACAACCAAAATGCAACAGAGACCATCTCCAGGGATAGATTGATGTCTCGATGCATCACATTTGAAACGATTCCCACTCTCCCACACTCCGTATGAACATTAATGGCCCAAAAGCAGGACTTCACTCTGCAATTTTTATTTAAAAGTTTGTATTAAACGAGTTTAATTGTGGTAAACTTTGAGATAAAATGTTTGTTTACCACTCCCAAACGGTCTCGTCAATCTTGGTCTTTGGGTGATCCTCGCGTGAGCTGGCATACCTCATTTGTTTTGCATACGGTTGTCTTCAACAATAATTTTCACCATCGATTAATGTACTCATTATGTTCTTGCTTGAACGTTTTATCTATGAAATGTCAGAGAGAAGTGTTAATTGTCTTGGATAACTCAATACAAATGTCCTGTTTTGCCTAGAAAACAGTCCTGCACTACAAAGATCTTCAACATGGTTCGATGTATGATGAATTCAGCTTGTGGAATGTCAAAGCAAATGTAGAACATTTCTGGCATTTTGACTGACGAAATTGGAACAATACTTCACTGCTTGTACACATTTGTTAATTCTTCACTAAGCAAAACGACTTTTTCCAAAATAAACGGCATTTTACATTTACAAGGAGAAGAGATAAGTTAAAATGAAGGAGGTACAGACTTTGACAGACAACTGAAATAGTTCCTAAATGAATAGTTTCAACACCCACTGGCACTTTCTTGTGGACTATTTGAAATGTCACAGGAGAAATAAGAGGGTTTCGGTGTGCATTGTCATGCTACTATTGCAGCTTCAGAGAATTTGGGTCAACCTTAATAGGTGCATTATGCAGTGATGGATTCCCATGCCACTCTACGCTAAGAGCAACAACTTAGTCCTAAGTTTCTGTTTCTGAACAATAGCCCTCCTCCTGAGCCAAGAACCTGAATTAGAGGACAGATAGTATTTCTACTCAAAGCGCACAAATCTAGGTGACCTCCTAAGCTTTATTACAGTCACACAAAGCTCAGCGCTCCATTATTCGAGGAAATAATTATTGCCTGTAGGCCAGTGTCTGAAAGTTGAATTCGCAATCTTTTGTAGCAGAAAGGCCTGGTCGCCAAAAATTGAACGCTTTATTCTTCTAATAATGACACACATATATTTAAAAATGAGCCCCACTAATTTAGGCTTTCTGTGGCAAACATTCACACCTACTGCCTTATTATTATGTGAAGAGATGTATCTATTTGGAGTGCTACAAAATGAACTGTATTCGGTACTGTGGATGTAGTTTTATGAATTCTGGATAAAAGTTTGAAGGAGTTTATTGAATAGTTTTTGAAGAACATCATTTCCTATAAAATCTGATTACGGGATCTGTGTCAGAAACCTGTGATGAAAGTTAATCCAGCACACATGTAATCCATCTCATGTGCTTCCAGTTCACAGTGCTGGATGGAGAAACTAAATGATCCAGACCAAAGTTTGTATCCACTCCCAAACAACACAAAGTTGTTCAAGGACTCTAAAGGTTTAATGTTGCCATGATAGACAGAAATTGCTTAGGGCTCTGCCTGTCTTCATTAGATCATTGTCCGAGTTTGACCTAATATCGGATGGGTTTAAAACGGTAGAAGACCCAGCGTGAAACGTGATACATTACTCTTATCTGGGAAGCAAAACGGACAAAAGAAATGCAAATCTGATTGTTTTCTTGTTGAATAGTTAAGGTACACTTTAAAGTGGAGCAGCCAATAGGTGCAGTTCATGAAGCTAGTATGAGGCTTCATGTAAAACTGAATCATGGGCAGAATATTTGGGTACTCAGTTAATCTTGACTTCTGCTGGAAATCAATTGCACAACACTTTATTTTGGGCTTTCAGAGCACATGAATCGCATTCTTCAGACTTTATTAGTAAAAAACTAAATCAAGTGTCTTCTACTTTACACTTAATTATGCACTACTTGGTGTTGAACTACAATGAAACATAGCAAAATTAAAATTTAAGCTTGAAAATAAAGCTTATAAAGGATACTTTTCTTTTGACTAAACTAAAAAACATCAAGTAGTATGAATGCATTTACAATACACTGTAGAAAATTGGACATTAGAGAAGTCATAAGGTAAACAACCTCCTATATAAGAATGTTGTTCTGCTTAAAAGTATGTTTTTGGATCTCTGTATTCAATCTCAATAGAAGTCTTTGTCCTAAGAATAGTGCAGATTTGCAGCTGAAATCTGTTTTTCTCAATCAACTGAGAATATTTATCCAGATTTCCCAACATTATCCTTTCAGCTTTAGAAGGAAAACTCAACTGTGTTTGAATAAACTCACATTTGACTCTGATTTGGACCTTCACAGACATAATAAAAAAAAATCTATATATTTTTTAAAAAATCTTAATATCAAAACAAACAGTTCATGAGAGTTTTTTATTTTCAATTCTAGCAGCTAGAATCCTTGCTAGTTGCAACCCAAAAATATTGGCGGTAGATGTCTGATAGAAACTATGCCAGTTCTCCCTGTGAGAAACATCATGTGTCATTGGAGAGTTGAAGCAAGAAAAACAAATTTTTTGCTTTTTTTCCCACATCTTGAACATGTTCTAGACATCTGAAAACAATGTCTTCCTCCTCGCAACCTCCTGAAAAGCTAACTTACAGAAATACCCCTCTGGACTCCCTGCTACCAACTCCGAGCCCTGCGGTATGAATAGGGATCCCTCGCTGGCTCACTGCCAGTCCTCAGACTCTTTACAGCCACAAAGAAGAGAGTATGTCAGAGCCAAGCAGAGAGGATGTGGCTTGTACAGCCAGGGGCTTAGCATCTAGCTTAGGGACTACACTCAGCTGAAAACTGCAACTTGCGTGTGTGGGTCTGTGTTGTCGTCTAACTGTGTGTGGACGAGATGATGACTTTCAGTCTCTATGTTTGTACGGTGGAGTCATTGGGGCATTCTAAGGATCTAAGGATATTGATTGCTTCCCCAGCTCACTTAAGGACAGAGATGTCAACACAGAGCCTTAGAAAGAAAGATGCAAGTTTAGATCTTCTACTGAAGTTTTTAGCATTAGTCATCAAAGTTGTAGTATACATAAAACAATGTAAAAATTTAATCATTTTGACTTCTAAGGATGCAATATTGTACCAAAGAGAATCAGGGTTTTGTTCCATGTTGCCAAAAGTGACCTCTGCTTGCTTTGTGCCTTTGTTTTCACTGATTCTGCTCTGGGATTTTATGTTGCCTACCACTTCACGGATGAGTTACTATCATTCACAATCACAGTTATTATACTGCTAGCAGTTGGCTGTGAAACATTTAATCATGAGGAACTGATCAATGAATTTCTAAGATCGACCCAGTTTTCACAAATGTTTGTAGAAGCGTTAGTTCCTGGATTTTATATACCTGTGGTCATGAAAGTCACCAGAATACCTAAATTTAATGAATCAGAGAGGCTATACTTTTGGGTAGATCAATATTATCTTATTTTTAGCAATAGTCAAAATAAAAATGCTTTCTGCTGAAGATAAAGCTTATAAAGAGTACTTTTCTTATCATATGAGGAGAATATTTTAGTGGCCCATGCCTACATAAAGAATACATGATGCTGCCAATGAGTTCTATCAATACTTTTCTTTTCCTCATAAAAAAAAAAAAACTTGACTTAATGTTCACATGGACTAAAATCTGCACCCAAGTCAGAGCTGGAACTGGTAATGATGTTACACCGGAGCTGGGAGCATTTTAGCTGCAAGTCAAAAAACAAAAGGACTAACCATGCTTTGTCATGGCTGATTGCTATTAACAATACAAACCAGTAATAATATGTTTATTTTAAGTGTAGAATTTACTAGGCATAAAGATACAACCAATAAATCTGTTATTTTCACTATGTCTTGTTTGTGTGCAGCCATTTTGGAGTCTGAGCTCAGTAAAATATGAATTAGACATTTTACTGCCTTCCATCAGGTGAGGTTTTTGGTGGGTTGTTTGCTTGGATGGTTGATATTACATTGTGGCCTCTGCTTTTGCACCTATGGTGAAAGCACACTGTATGTAATTGGAAATATTTCCCTCCAGCTACACTGATATATCAGTCATGTATCATCTTTTTTTGCATAATAACAGCAAATATTTGGTACTCCCAAGCCATGCAACAAAGAAGCGCTAAGGCATTTGTTCAGAGCTAAAGGCCATCTGCATAGTTTAGAGCTTGAACATATTTCATATGTTGTTGGAATGAAACTCTCTTTTTTCTCTCTCTCTCCTTTTTGCTGAAATAAAGCCATCCCCTCCCCACATGCCCATAAGTCGTCCTCCTATTTGTCAAAATGTGAATATCGATGGCCATAAAGTTATTCATGCCTGCATGGCATATCACCTTTATTTGAGAAAGAAATGAAATCCCATTCTCAGGGACTCCCGGGAGAGGAATAATATGTTCTGCCTCTCTCCCATTCATTTCATCATATCTGCTGAATAAATTTGTACGAGGGGCTGGAAGGCCCTGTATATGTGATGCAGTTGAAGAGGTCAGTAAACCTGAAGTGGGTAAAATGTACTTGCATTAAAGTCCTCTTTGGAATTTGCTCTGTTGTAACTCAATTTTCTGGCCGTCTCAGTTTAAAAAGAAATTGTTCAAAGGTGGATTTTGCGGTTTTCGAGGCATCCACCTTACTCTGTTTTTTCCTTTTGTTGCCGTACTGAAGCAGGTTTCCTGTACCTCCACTGCTCTGGAGGACATGCCTTTTCAAATTTCTGCCTGAAAGTGAAAAAGAAAAAGAAAAAAATGCAGATTAAGAATCTGTGATGTTTCATAGTAGCCCTTTAATCTCCATCGTTCCATCATCTACCAGGAGGTACCTGGTCCCACTCTGACCTGCAAATTCTGTTACTGACCAAGCCACTCAGACAAAAGCACCTTTTTTTCCCCCTCCAACCCCCAAGAGTTTTAAAACAAGCGTCCGACTCCCATTCCTGCGGGAAAAAAAGTACTGCCTGTAAACACTTTGAAGGTCTCTTGGGACCAAGCGGATTTATTTCTATTCTGTTCAGTGTTTGTGAAAGGAACCAAGTGAATTCAACTTCTGGTGAGAATTTCTGATTCTCTAAATCATATATACACATATCCAAACTTTGGACAGTGAATTGCTTCACATTTTAAGAGATGTTGCAGTCGACTGTCCAAAGTTACTACATGCTCATTCAGATGAAAGTTTTCTACCAAGCTGCAAAGTCAGCTTGGTAGAAAACTTCTTACAAATATTAATAAGCTCAACATAACTGGATTGTTTCATAACTGTGAACAAGTTGGAATGTATGAGTAAAACTTGTACAATTGAATTGACTGTATATTTTTGTATATCAACTAGATCTCTGTGCCTTAAGGCACATATTTGTTGTGATTTATGGCTATGTAAATAAACTGAAATAAATGAAATGTAGAAAGTAATCAAGTGTAGGCAAGTTGATAAGTTAGCAGCTTTGAAACATTCTGTAATGCTATGCTAGATTTTTCAAACTAGTAGGATTCAAAGGTGATAAAATAACTCATTATGATATCTTGGTAATATAATATTACATCATATCTGATCAAAGTATTTCCCACATCTGGCTTATTACAATGTTTCCACATACTAGCTTTTGTTGACCCTGATGTCATTTTAGTACAGGTTAGCATGTTGCTTTGTTTTAGCTAACTCTCTTTGCTTCCACGTTAGCTCAGCATTCAACAAACTCAAAAGCAAATGTCAAAAAATAACTGCCACCGCCAAGAGTGAAAAAGACTTCTTATATTATATGGCAGATAAAGTTACTTTCAAACTGATCAGTCACACACTGGTTAAAATAAATGAATTACATTTACAAATAGGGAGGCAAATATCCATGTAGTCATGCTAAAGTTTCACCCATGTTAACGTTTGTTGATCCAGTCATCTTGTCAGATTAGTGTGACCGTTGAATCTTATTCTTTTCAGCCAGCTGTCTTCGATTGCAGGTGACTTTGGTGCAACTATAAGTAATAATCCAGTTAAAAATCAGTATTCAAACTAAACAGTTGCACAGTGATTCAGCTAAGTAGTCGAGAGGTTAATGCTCCCGGCTGGCAGCAGGGCGACCCGGGTTCGATTCCCGGCTCCGACCACACTACATTTCGTTGCTTGTACTTGTGACAGTGCAATGACAATAAAGTTGAATTAATTAATTTAAAAAAGTTATGCCAGTAGCAGGTTAGGTTGCATTCTGCCTAGATATTCCAGCTTCCAAAGCTGAATTTTCTAAGAATCTTTTAACTATGAAAACTAACATTTCACCAAAAATCTGCGACCACTGTACCCTGAAGAATCTTAAGTCTTTAAGAGTCTTTGGATATTTAGCATCCATCCCCACCAAAAAACAGCAACAGTAACTAAGAGTTGTGATCATGACCTTTCACTCTTTTGTCACATCGGTTTGTGTCACTACCAGCTCCAGAAGGCATTTTCTAAGTAGACAGTTACTCCATTCATCATCTGTAGAACAGAATTTCTTTTCTTTATCACCACAAACTCATGAATCTGTGTACATGCAACTTTTCTGGCTCTTATCATCAAGCTGCAGTCACCATCGAACTAAACTGTCAATTCAATCTCCCTACAGAACACCACCAGACTGTTAAAGTCTGTGAAATCGTGGTAGTTCACAAGACAGAAGACGAAGTTGATGCACAAGCCAGGAGCCATCCGAAGAGGATAAACCAGCCCTCTCAGCAGTATCCCTATGCATTCACAGGTGCAGCAGTTACACTTCTCTACAAGTTCGGGAATAGTTTTAAAGCCTTAAAGGGTCCTTTTGGGGAAAATGAGTAGTAGCACTACTTACACTGACATGGACTAATTTTCACAAAACTGCAATGCCACATTATGCTGAAGCTTATCTTCAAAGACATGTCCCATACCTCAAATTCTGGTTCTGTAACAAATTCACAAAATACTTTTCAGACTCTTTCTGACATCCCTGCTGCACATACGAGCCGCGAGAAATGATTTGGACTGTGGCTCCTCCTTGAAAGGCCGACTATTATCTGATGAGAGAAATATTCAGTGCGATGATTTGACATTGAAATGCTTAGTGAGTAAATCTGCTGCCAAAAGTGCTTAGTGAGGGAATTCCTGCTCCTTAATGTAAATATTTCAGTAATGCTTTTTCTTTTTTTTTTTCCCCCTTCTTCTTCCTCGGTACAGCCATGCCTCACTTTACTGACTTCCTCCTCATTTCCTCACCACGTCTTCTTATCTCACTCATTCACTAAAATCTGTGGCAGACCGAGTTGATTGGGATACATCTAAGGTTCATTTACGGGGCAAGGCTGCACTGCATCAAAGCCTTGGAGTAATGATCAGTGAGAAAATATAAAAATATGAGAAAAAAGCAACACTTAGTAAACTCCAGGTTGTGAGTCATGATGGGTACTTCCATTACAAATGTGCAAAAATCTTTGTTTATATTCTGCTAATGTTGAAAAAACAATTTCTATGTTTCCAATAAATGAGAAACAAATTAAAATCACATGTGAATAAGTTTGCTCATACGATAAGTCATTAAAATGAGTCATGAGATATATTCACAATTCATCTATCAGAGACATATTCAGGCGTCGGAGCAACACGCCTGAATAAGACACATGGGAGCAATTAACGTCTGCAGCATTTTGCGGAAATTGTAGTTGGCGATTTTAAAGAGCTGTGGATTCAACACACAACCTTTTAGGACCTATGCAATGCCAAAATGGCTCTGGTGAAGCCAGCTGGACATTGTCTGAGAAAAAACCCCAAAACTATTTCTTGTCGTCTTCTTCGTCGTTTCCATCAGTAGTAACATCTGATTGTTCATCACGCGACTCGTGTGATGCGAATACAGTGTTTCCATTGCAGTTTTCCGAAACACACTCATTTCAATACGGCTGAGGAACCACCTCATCCTAACACAGAACCTTTTTCGAGAATTTATTTTTGTAATTTCAATTTGCGCAACTTTATGTTGAGTGGCAGCGCAGCTACTGATTCCTACATTAGAAAGCACTTTAAGGATATCAGAGGGGGATTTCGTTACCATGTTTTACATTTTTTGCTCTATGTAGAAACTATTCTTGTTGTCTTTGCAGTTTCTTACGTGAGGAGGACCCGGCAACACCTGTGGCGTTGCACCGATGTCACCTTCCACTGCGCCGACCAGCAGATCTGTGAGCAGTGGATCAAAGTTACAAACGAGCAGCTGTCGATACTCAGTAGGTGCTACTTAATGCTGCAGATACGGGAGATGCACTCTGAACCGACTGGACGCTCAGTATGCATCTGTGTGTCATAAATGAATCATGAATGATCCAAACTGACTGTTAAGCTGCTATCAGCACAGATAGGGGCAAATAAACTCAAGCCTGTTAACAGGTTAAAGTGCAAAGCCCATTTCACACTCAGACAGCTGTTCATTAACCTGACAGAAACAGAGCAGGACGCCGTCTGGGTTTTTTCCAAAACATCTTGTGACAGAAATCTGGCAAGGTAACATTTACCTACCAATTAAACACTAATTGATACAGTGAACCACATAAACTCACGTTAGAGGATGGTGGGCGTCAGCTTGATTTAGATTATGATCAGGAAAACACAACAGAGTCATACAGTAAACAGTAGCACAGTGCAAATCTACGTTTGGATTGCTTCAACCCAGTATTTTCTTAATGTGCGACTTTGAAGAACAAGTAAAGGTTTTGATTCAGTATACTTTTATACAGTACCTAGGAAAGGTCATCATACCCTTTCAATATTTTTGTAATTTCTCACATTAAAGCCACAAATAAACCCAATGTAAGGGATTTTATGTATCAGCACAAAATAGTGTACAGTTGTGAAGTGGGACTAAAGAAGAAAGACGGTTTTTACGATCAGATTACAGAGAATATCTAAACTTTGACTTCAATTTTCAAGTCTTGGATCAGATTCTTAGCTGGAATTAGATCTGAATTTTGACAAGACCACTCTAACACACAAACTAGAGTGGTCTAAGCTAGAAGTGTCCAACTCCAGTGGTAAAGAGTAGTATTGCAGGTTTTAGATGACAGCTGGTTTAACGCTTGAGTTGTGATCATCTCAACATGTCACTCAGCTTCTGCAAATGCCTGAGTATGTACCAGAAATTTTGATCTAGGGCATGGTTCAAAAATGCAGGACAATAAACCTTGAAGACTGAGTTTTTTTATCTGGACTCATTTGATGGGAACTCGTTCTTCCACCTGCTGGCTGCATTCCTTACAAGACTTGTGACAAACTGAAGACATTTGGTAATTTTCTTTCAACAATACAGAAGTGTTGCCGTTCCAGCAGATTCAAATTCCAATAAAATGTATCGTTAATGTTTGTTGTAGTGATGTAAGGGGTACGAAGTCTTACAATATGGCAGTTACGGTAATTCTGCCATTGGACAACTGATATCCTTTCTTTATAACTAATAATTTTGTTATGCAACTCTCAGCTGTTCTGCACAAATGCCAACATCAGTAGAAGGTTTTAATGGTCCTCATTTATGAGTTCAAAGGTGACATTATTTTGCAGCTGACAAAAGTAGCTGCTGGAGGTTTCAGCAAAATGAAAAATAGCAATGAACAGATTGTTGTATTTCACAGACCTTTTTTTGTATAATCTAAATGTAACAATTTCCAGAAGGAACAATGATTGGAAGAAGTGGTGGGAGGTCATTGCCTTAACCTTACTGATGATTCGATTTGTTTATCTGAAATTGCTAAGTTAAACGTTAAATTACCTTATTACTTTTATTTGAATTTCAAAAGTAAAACCAGTAATACACTTTATGTTGATATCTCACACTGATTTATTTCAGCATCTTATAGCTACTGCAAAAGCTGTTTTTTATGTGCTAAGAGGTTGTAGCAGGTTGTACAGTGAGTCAATATTGAAGGTTTTAAATGATCAGTCCCATGGCTGGTTTAGTGGCAGGACTCTGTGGAACCTGAGTAAACAAGGAAGCCTTTCAACTCAGGTGGGTTGGACTTGTGGCGCATCCAAAAATTAATCAATTTGTACAATAGTCTGACATGTTTTGCGAGAACTTTGAATTCAAGAGTAATTCATTACATTTTGCTGTCCAAGCTTTCTAAAAAAATATTGGAACCCAAACTATACCAGGTGGGTCTAAATAAATGATTAACAGGAAAGTAAAATGTGGCCAATCTGTCACCTTGGAAGCTCCCTTAAGCTGTTTTATTATAAATCGCTCTAAGTATATTTCTGTAGACAAAGCATATTAACTTGTAGCATAAGAATATATTAAGCAATGTGTGAAATTTCATGAAATCTATTAAATGCTAATATGTAATGTCTTTTTATGATGTATCACATTATATGTTATAATACTATTAGTAACGTAGTGAGCTATAACACTAATTGAGTATAAAATTATGTGACACACTCCAGGGCCAATACATCTGAAAAATGATCAGGCTCCGTAGCATTTGGTGTCTCTCAAACATGTAGAATTAAGATCGGAAGGTGGGTATAATTCATCTGAAATGCCCTATACCCATAGATGAACCAATTCAGTGAAATTAACCACATTCGTTGCGAAGATGAAGTCTGTACGTCTTTAACAGAGTCCGTCTCCTCCGCGCCGCACCTTTACATCATTGCTGACAAGCCATTTATGTAACCTAATGGAATTTTTGTCTTATTGCCAAATGATACGAAGCCGTGCTTTTTTCTTTCTTTTTTGTGTGTGCTCATTTAACACTTGATCCCATTCAGATCCCTTTCACTTTGAGCCGGCACCTTATTTTTCCAAAGCGGCCCCAAACAAGCCATTTAACATTCCCCAGCGCACCACTTTGGAACTTCATCACCAGATGATGCAGTGCCTGTAATTTGCTCCACACTCCTTCCACAGTTAGCCGACACCTCATTTGTCTTTCAAACAGCCCATTCTGGTGATCATCTTTAAAAAAAAAAAAAAAAAGGTCTCTAGTTAATGAAAGACCAATCAAGAGGTTGTCAAAAAAAAAAAAAAAAAAGTCAGATATTTCCAACCGCTATTCTTCACTTTGCAGCCAACCGACCCAAGAACCTGCTGGTGTACATCAATCCGTACGGAGGGAAGCGGCGCGGGGAGCGCATTTACGAGCAGAAGGTGGCTCCGGTGTTCCGGCGGGCCGGCATCTTTACAGACGTGATTGGTGGGTACCCAACGGTGGAGCGCCGCAACATTTAAATTAAAAATGAGACTCAAAGGCCACCGTATACATCTCTGCTGCCAGCGTAGCCTCTTGCAGGGTGGGGGCCAGGTTGCCTCGCGAGGATATGATTTTTGCCTTATGGCGGCATTAATCCTGCCACCACCCTAATGGAAGCTGTGATACCCGATAAGCTTGGGCATCCAAAGTCATCTATTATTCAATAAGTGTTTGCTACAGTGTATATTCTTCAGTATTGATGGCCCATCAGGGGGAAAACACCATTCACTCTGGGCTTCCTATAGCGGCTATGAGTCACATGATCTTTCTTTTTTTTGTGTGCTGGGATTATATGCCTAGTAAACAGATTTAGTGTTGAAATGATGGGGATTTTTTGTTGTTTTTTTTCTGCCTGCGGGCTCATTTTGTTAATACACCCCACAATAGCTGAATTAGGCTGTTTGTGCCTCTGCGCCTGGCTTTTTTTTTTTCTTCTGAACATTAATCTGCTCAGTGGGTTTTAGCGAATGCATCCAAAGTGCAGCGTTTTTGTTTTATATTTCTTTTGTTTGTTTTTTTATAACGCCTGCTCCGCCACTTATTTCGTCTGTACATTTCTTTTATTGCACTTGCGCTAACGCCTGCTATTTAATTGGTTTCCACAGTTACAGAGCGCGCTAATCATGCCAGGGACCACTTGAAAACGGAGGCCAATCTAGACGATTATGATGGGTGAGTACTTCAGCGGGGTAGCTGCTGCTGCTGCTGCTGCTACAGGCTGTTGAAACGCTGATTCTTGCCCGTGGCATTTCTGTTTACTCTCGTCTGCTCATATTTTAATAAAGTCACTGAGGCTCATTAAGTCTCTGTTGTTGGGTAATCTGCATTGAGATGAATTGTAATTTTTTATATGTACACATTGTAATTGTTGTATTGTTATTGTGATTTCTTTTTTTTTTTTTTACTAAAAATGTTCCGTCTTAATATAATTGTAGAAGAAGAAAAGTCTGATTCAGTATCTGAAAAGCACAGATTTTCTTATAGAGTTTAATAGCCACATAGGAAATGTTAAATTTCAAGCTACTTTTGAAAAACTAACCCATTGACCCAAATTGAAAAATATTTACACCCCACATCAGTTATGTGAAGCTTTGCTGCCGGCCTAGGTAAATAATTCCCAAAATGTTGTCTTTCGTCTGCTTAGATTGCAGACAATCAAACACGATGCTACCAGGGTTGTTAAGGCGATTACTTTTGGTGGCGTGTGGAGGTGTGAAGCACAGCTATCCGTAAAATCCATAAAACGTTATCAGCAGAAGCAAGCATGGCGTGCTTTAACGTTTCCTAGTAGATGGCTGTCCTGACTTCATACTTGACTTGATAAGACACAATAAACATCAGCAGAAAATGACATGGCAGCAAGTAATCACTTACTGTGAAACTCTTGAGTGAGCTTTGGTTCACATACCTCTCAAGACTGTGTTACTTACGCACCTCTTACTAATAAATTTTTTTCTTCCACTAAACTTTCCATAAGCAGGCTTGGACACAGCTAACTGTAAAGCTTCTGTTGCTATGATGATTACAAATATCAAGTCAGCACTTTTAGCAATATTAGTAAAGACCATAGCCTGGTCTGTTACAATACATTTTTCTGGATGGTAAACTGACCCAGTAATTATCGCAATAAACTCAAATATTTTAGTTCTGAGACCATTTTCATGTGATTCACTGATAATGGCATAATAGTGCAAGTTCCCCTCTCAAAGGCCAATAAATGATTCTGTAAAGAAAACAACACGAACTGGACAATATTTAAAATATCCAAAATAAAAATCATAAATACAATAATTACAAAGTCTCCAAACAGACTAAAATATTAATCAGAAAGGAAATAATCTAGTTCATTTATTTTATTATGCGATTAATTTATTAGTTGCTAATTGCAACAGGCATAGTGATAGCATAACATTTGTTTTTCTTTTTTTTTTAATGTTATTTCATTACATATATGATTTTGCATGTAAGTTTTTAATAGAAAACCCTGATCAATCCCTTTTATTTCATTCATTTTTGTTGTTTAATAATGCAAAGCTGTATTTGCCAGTATGAAATATTTTCGACCCAAATGTGAGCGCATTCTCTGGTTCTAACTTTGCTGAATTGAACTGGAGGGGAAAATAAAAAAGTATTTTTTTCTTTTATATAAAATTTTAAATCTGATCTGTAATAATAAACAGAAAGTTTGTTTACGCAAAAACTCGAATGTTTCCATCGTTTTTGCCTCACTTTATCTCTCCCTGCCTTCCGGCATTTCCTTTAACTGCAACTCGTCAAAATCCACATTTCACCGACTGACATGCATCAAGGTTATGAACTGTAAATCATGTGAGTGAAGCGAGAAGCCAGAGGTAAGAAGTGCACCAAAAGGGCCCTTTTTGCTCCTGCCTGTTCACCTCGTCCTTTCAGCTATTCATCTTACATTCGTAACACCAGAAGCGGAGTTAGACTCCATTATGCTTTTTATTCCACAGCTCATATAATTTATAGATGCATTTCAGTTGCCTTTGAGTCGGACTTAAGAAGCCGTAATGCCGGGTGGCACAGCATGATATTCTTATTTATTGTAGGGTTTCACAGCTGCCCTGTTTCGTTATTGTCGAGGTTTTCTAAGCTACGCAGCCGTTTTCCTGCTAAATACAGAGAACAACGTGTTCATGGAACTCGACTCGTTACACGGCGACCCGCCAAGACGCTGCGTTAACCGTTCTCAGCGGTGTGTCAGGAAAGCTTGCGTTCAGTTTTGAGTTGCTGGTTCTTTTTGTCTCTCCAGGGTGGTGTGTGTGGGCGGAGACGGGATGTTTAGCGAGATCCTGCACGGCCTGGTGACCAGGATCCAGACGGACCACAGTGTGGACCAGAACCAACCGGATGCTGAGCTGGTGCCGTGCTCTTTGCGCATTGGGATTATTCCTGCAGGTGGGCTTTTGGCAGTAAAATGTTGTTTTTGGTTACTGGCGATTTAATGGTACAAGTGTGAGAACTTACACATTGATGCAGGGATTCCTAAGCTTTTCAGAACGACACCATACTGTATTTATTTGTCAAATTGCAAATGCATATTAGTTTTCAAAGCTATGCAAACATATTCTTCTTTTAGATTAATGCGTTCATGTTCAGTCGAGCAAATAATTGAATCTGTAAAGATATTTTAAAACAAACTAGAAGTTGGACTTCCTAGGTTGCGTCTTATTACAAACCATATTAAACTATCCATTTCCACTGTCTGTTTTAAGTAATAATTTCCTACTTGAAATCCACAGGATGCCCTCTGAGCTCATATTTCCAAAACAAAACCCCATAATCAATATCATATCTCTCATGCTTTTAAAATACGGTAAAAGTTAAGGTCAAAAACCGCTAACATTAGATCCAGGCTTCTGTGTTTTAAGATTGTGACCCAACCATTAGAATGTCTCCACCCAAAATTAAATTCACTGGACCAGGCGAGAGTTTTCTAATCTCCTGTAAATTCCTCCGTTTCTTCGAGGGATTCCTCCTCGAGATGTTTTTTGACAAAGCTGCAGCTTTAAGTTTACATTCAATCATACAACCGTTACAACCGTCTTCCCTGCAGCCGCCGCCTTTGTAAATCATGTTATCCTTGACTGAGATATTACAGCGCGCCTTAGGGACACAACATTGACGTATTCTTCCTTTTTTGTCCTTCTTCAAAGTAATGCATATAACTTAATTTTTAAAAAGTGTCTTTTAATAAAACGCTTTGATTAAAATCATTTGTGTTGGCAGAGTGAAAAGGCATTCAAAATGCAAATAAGTAGGGATTGTAGGTTTTCCAAAGAAAGCATAAATAATGTATCTACTTTTAATTGTAAGACATTCAAGACCTTTTGATCCCAGGTTGCTTAGTTACATAAGAGAGTCTCCATGGCAACAGGACAGGGGGTACCGCCATGAGCCTAAAAGAGGGTCAATCAGTCCTAAGTGGCATGATTGGGAACATGCTGGGTGACATTTTGAAATTACAGTAAATTTCACTGGGATGAAGACACAACGTGTGAAGACCAGTGTGAGGCCATCCTGTGCACAGCTTGATGCTGGTAGCTGGCCTGTTTCAAAACATAAACTGGGGAGACGGCGAAGGATTCATTTGGATGGAGATATTTCGGATGGGGTGGTTTGTTTAGCAAACACAGAGGAAATCAATATGTCAGGTGTTTGTTTTCTTCGGAGAAATCCTATGCCTATTCTATGACATTTGAGTATCTCGCCAAAAGGTGATATAGAAAGATGAAATCTCGAAGTAATTGAGATAAACAGAAGATCGTTTTTCGTCAAATCCGTGGTGTTCTAGTTTATTCATGAGGTTCTTATAAAGCTTGGAAAAAAGGTTTTTACAATGGATTTTTGGAAGATCTTTAAAGCTCAGAGCAAGGATGATGTACAAAAAGAAAATCAGGACAAGGACTTTACATTAAAGCTACAGCTTTTTCTAACATTTAATTTTATACTATTTAGAAATTGTGGAGTTACTTCAGACCAACATTTGCCTTTATACTTTAAATATCGGAGCAAGACCTAGAGAAACTCTTGTTAGTTTATAAATTGTGAATTACTTAGCAACCCAGAGCAAGAATTGAACATGGAGAGCCAACATTTAGCTTTATACTTTAAAAATCTAGAGCAAACTTAGACAATACCATCTTGTTGTTTTGTCGTATTTCCTTCTAATTCGTTCATTTCAGCACTTTGAATCGCTTTGTTGTTGAAAATGTGCTATATAAACAAAATGACCTTCCTTTACATTACATTTTTACTAATTCAGGATTTAGAATCGTTTAAAAAACATAAAGTCAGTAGCACATATAATCCCATCCCCAAAGTCCAATAAGGTTGTCATAACAAAACACTGTTTAAACCAATAAACAACTTCTCTGCTCCTGTAATGGTTTCTCTCTCATTATTGTGTATTGTGTTCATGTTTACCGTTTCCAAAAGTAAAATGAAAGTCATATTTTTCAGTATCAGAACCACTTTGCTATTTTCTCCTACTACTCTCCATTTCTTCATTACTGCATTTTCTGCTTTTGTCTTTTTTCCCCAATAGAAAGTAACCTTCTCTTTGCACTTTATTGAAAAAGACACTGATGGCGTTATTATTATCATCACATCATTTACTACTTTAAAAATTCCTCATTCAAAGTAAATCTGGCTCAGTGCTTACTTGTGTTTCTGGAGCTGTTGTTGCTTTTTCTCTCTCATAAAACCTTTTCTAGATTTGCGCTACTTCTTTTGTTAGCATTGTTTTTATTTGAATCAAGGCTGAGTTGTTTTCTATACAGTTTGATCCAAATAGCAACTGTTTGTACTGTAAGATATGGCATTATGTGAATCATACTGAAAATGAATATTGCAACACTGAAAATATTGCAGAAACTCCTAGCACATTAAAACTCTGCTATGTATATTAAAGAAAAATGTAATATGTGATTTGGGGGGCTGCTGTCTGTTTCAAAGGGTTTCAGTCACAAGTCCAGCCATAAATATATTTATGCTCAGAGGATTCAAACAGCAAAAAATATCCCAGAACTGAGAAATTTAAAGTCCATCGCTGTCAAAGAGAAAGAAATAGACAAGATCCACGAGGCACTTATTGTAGAACCGCAGATAAACACTGAAACTGCTGAGACGAGCACATGCCTTGTGACATTTTTCTTCCTCTGGATATGCAAACAAATGTCTGCACTGGAGAAAATTAAGGGGAATAAAACATAAAGCATCAGAGGGCTGAACATTGTTCAACTTCTGCAAGTTATTCCCTTCCAAAAGGAAGCTGCCTTGTACAAACTGGCTGTAGAAGATTCAAATTCTGGCACAATGTTACCGTCTTTATACAAAAAGAAAGAAAAAAAGAAAAAAAGCACATGCAGCAGGGCTGTCAGGAGCAATTTCAAAGTGTTCAGATGTGATTATGATGCTCAGAGAAGAGGAAGCAAAGGCCAGACAAGTGATATTCATAGAATGCCTAAGAAGGCGAGAGAGAGAGCTGATCTTCATACTCATCTGTTTGTCCGTCTCCGAGTGACAGACCCGATCGCCCCGTTACACCTCTGTGAGCCCACTCTAAACATTACCAGCTAGGCTTCTCACTCACTTTCTCACCCTCTCCATCTTTTATCAGCAGCTCCACATTACCACTTGAAGATGATCAAAGTTGGCCAGATAGGTCTGAAATTACTCCACGATGGCGCAGAAAAGAGCGATAGAGCCTTATTACCTCTCAAGTCGAAAGATTTAATATCAAACTCAACATTTCTCACAAGGCGGGGAATGCCTCTTATCCTTCATTTGTTGGCTGAAGAGCGCTGATGATAGCCCAGGGCCCGAAACTATCAGATTAGTTAACTTTATGGCTGCCACGTTTCTTTGCTCTTGCCTAATAAAATCATTCAGCTACATTTGCCTTTCTTGGTTGTGGACTTGAGAAATACGTTCATTCTGTTGATCCCCAGAGCTTTTTTCTTTGTGACAGATTTCATTTTGGAGATAGAGCTACACATATGTGACTGACATGATGAACATTTTTTGGTGGATTAAAGAGAAAATCAGAAACCTCAAAGCATACAAAACTCGCCTCTTGAGAAAAAAAACCTACCCGATATTTATGTGTGTTAATAACCTGTGGCCATAAGCTTTGTATTCTCAAAGACCAACGCTGTTTGCTACACAGTGATTATATTGTCTTTAGAAAGATGGAAGGAATGTCAAAAATTCTGCATCTTATTCTCTACTTCACTAATATTTTTACAAATGACTTTGAGAATCCATATTTACATTACCAAAATAGTATGCATAACATGTTTTATTTTAAGAATAAAACATTCAAGTTTCCACCAGGTAGTGCTACTGTCTGTAGATTAATGAACACAACCAAAAGCCCAGTCTACATTATCACTGATATTTTGGAAAACTGATTATTTTTTTTATGTTTTTTCTGCTGCATTTGCAATTTTCAGCCACATCCATTAACTGGTTGGTGACAAAAACTTTCCAAAGTGAAACTTTTTCAAAACTGCCTTCGTTTTGTGTGTCAAAATGGCCAAAGTATACGAGATAGTGCCTACCCTCTACTTCTTTTCTGTTTGAGAAACCAAGATTACACAGCAGGTCTGTTTCACTTTGTGCTAACTCTACTCCCATTAAATTACAAATGTGAGCTCAAGATGTTGATGATGTTGATATGCAGGAAGGCCTCAACTCAAAGTACACAATTTGAATTCTTATCCTAGAACTTCTTTAGCCATACTTTGGGGTCTGTTCGTTTGAATTTTTACAGTGTTACCACTTACTGGCATAGGAATTACCTCAAACCAATGAAATTCCTGGAGATTAGGCGTAGATGGTTTTCAAAAGCATCTAGGGTAGAGTTCACAAAGTGGCTAGCACAGGTTTACATTTTTAGAGGTAATGTCTAAAACTGTAAAGCGATGTTATCTGAAAACAGACTGGTTTTACTTATTAGGCTAAAATCACAGGTGCAGGAATGTTTTTTTTCCCCCCTTATGCCAATGCTATATTAGGTGCTAGTTTGATATGTGAATAAAACATAGCAGATAGCTTTAGCTCGACAGACGGACCAAACAAAATCTTAAAGCCGTATTACTTCCTCCACAAAAAGTAGATTGCATATGGAGGTGAAAACAAGCACGGAAATGACAGTACGCTAAATTGGAAAAGGATTTTCATTGGGTTTTTAAGATGAAATAAAGCATGACTAAAACCACTGTAAAGAGAGCTACATCTATGGAAAACACTGGTTGTTTAACCTGTGTGATTCCTCTCTTGTACCAACAACATAATGATGTATTTCTGAATTGTCTTGTGGACATAGTTTTACCTGAAAAAGAATAATCTTCGATGATCTTTGTGGAATAATCACAACAATGAAGATCATGAAGATCACAGGAGAACATCATCATATTGCATGGATTTATCTCAACTCACGCTGTTCAAAATTGAACACTTGGGCAACGTTGTTGTCACTACCAAGGTTTTTTCTCATAGATCATCCCCCTTGTGTGTCCAACAGGGTCGACTGACTGTATCTGCTTTGCTACGCAGGGAACAAACGATCCAGTTACATCTGCCTTGCACATTGTTGTTGGTGAGTTTAAGTTACTGAAACCCTGCCAATACGTGTCCTTTAAACCCATGCTCAGATATTCCCATATCTGATGTTATCAGTGTTGTGTGGACACAAACAGAACATTTTTGTGCGACCATTATATTACCTTTCTTTGCCGATTGCAACCAAGACTTGGGTCTGTTTTCACAGGCGATTCACAGCCAATGGATGTATGTTCGGTTCACCATAACGGCGTCTTCCTCAAATATTCGGTCTCTTTGCTTGGGTATGGTTTCTATGGCGATGTTTTGGCGGACAGCGAGAGGAATAGGTGGCTTGGTCCTGCAAGATACGACCTGTCAGGTATGTCAGCCATTATTTAAACCTTTGTTTGTTTGTTTTTATTGTATGGCTTGGTTTACCATCAGCTCACAGTGTTTTGTAGAAGTATTCACATCTTTTTAATTTGGTCACATTTTATGACATTATGCCTACAAAATGGCGATTTTGGTCTCATCTGAGCAGAATACTGATACAGGCTAATCCTGATGTCGGGCAGAGAGACTGGTTTAGGCAGGCTTGAGAAAACAATGGTATTGTTAGCTCACCTGGACGTCCGTAGACAGCAGCTTCTCCTCTGATTGCCCCAACAGCTCAATCCAATGCCTCCCTGGGCAGGTAGCCCAGACAAATGTTTTCTGCAAATGTAAAGTTCAGTTTTCTTTAGCATGAAAACCTTTGGTTTTAGTAAAAGTGGGTTGTTGTTTGTTTTTTGTTTTTTACAAAAACTGTGCATTCTCTCCATGGTCCTGGATTTACATCACACACAAGTGAAATTCATCAGCCTAATTAAGAAAGAGCACCATTACAATGGTGGTGCATTTGCTGTTGCTGAAGGACATTTGAGCACCAGAAAGAGGACATTGTCTATTAGACATTGTTTCTAAGTCAAAGCCAGTCCAAAATGTAGCATGTACATTTTGTAGCATGCTACAATTGGACATTTTATGAGTTTTTTCAACAATGGATTTCTTTTTTTCTAGTTTAGATGCCCAGTATAAGGTGTACCCTTTTCTAATGCCTTCACAATACAATTATATTTGTACTTTCATTTATACTTTGTGTTCATTCTGCTGCATCACACCTTCATCTGTTACTTAATACATCCATAAAGAGCGTTTCCTTTTCTTTCATTTTCTGTTTCTCCCTCTCCTCTGTAATGTTTTTATGTTTCAAAATCATGCTGGTTTGGTTATCTGCTTGCCTTAAGTAGGGGATCATGACACACAGGTCAACAGTGGATGTTCATCACAAATTTCTGTGCTTTTTCTATTTAAAAAAAAAAAAAAAAATTGTTGTTTGTAGTACTGCGCATAATTCATGACAGTATAAACAAGCCGTTTAGTGTCATGAAACACTAAACACTGAAACTGCAACTGAACTAGACTGATGTTTGAGTCCTTTTCAATATGGTCTTAGTGCCTTAGCTGAGAATATTTTTTGTTAGATTAATAACACCATATAACATATTTCCCCCCTTTTTTAAAAGGGTTTAAAACTTTTATGTCCCACAACCTCTACGGTGGGACGGTTTCTTTCCTGCCAGCAGACGACAACGTGGGGCATCCGAGAGACAAGCTGCAGTGTCGATCTGGGTAAATAACATCTGCGGCTTTTCAGTACTGTTTTACAATGTCTTAACTTATCTGACGACATTCAGGCGCAGCAATGTGCTTTAATGGGATACTTTATGTTGTCAGGAAGCTAAATTATTGAGGACCGAAAGCCAGCTTACTCTTGTGTAAAAAGCTTTCGACTTAAGTGCTTTGGTTTTTGATATTCTGGCAGTAGACATTATTTACATTTGCTGTGGGAGGTGAAATCCATTATTCTAACATGACAAGTTATTTCACCATGAAAAGTCATATAAATATGCTCCGGAAGACCTTTTTAGCTGCAGACAAAACAGATACAGTGTACATAGCTAAAAAAAAAAAAAAGTTTGCAACTCTCTGAATGCATTTGGGTTTAATGAATCATAAGAGCCCGTTATGGTCTTGAATGTCAGTAACAGCCGATGATTTAATGATTGTAAAACAAGGTTGCGTTGGTGTTTCAGGTGCCGCATCTGTCAGCACAAGCCCTCATCAAAAGACGAGCACGATGAGGAGTCGGAGGAGAAGGAAAAGCCAGGTGAAGGTACGAGCTTTGCTTCATCATTTGAAATGTGCTGACTAAATCAGAGGGAAAGGCCTTTTCCCCATTCCTCTGCCTCGTTATCCAGCTCATTTCTCTGTTTTGACACCGCTGCCATTAAAAATGAGTTGTAGTTTGAGAATACAGAGAGGGAAAAAAAAAAAAAAAAAAAACGCAAAAAAGCTGAGACAATTCCACACTGGCTGTCTTTCTGCATAAAGCTGATTTCATTCAGCTCGGAGATTTGCATTTTTTCGCTTTGTGTTTTTTGAAGGAGATAAAGTACCTGAGCTTGACAGCGTGTAAATAAGAGTCATGATCTGCTCAAATTTCACTTTGTTGTCATTTTTCAGTCGATGTTTTTTTTTTTTCCCCTACAGAGCGACACAATTCTTAATGAGATTCCTGATTAGGTATTGATGAGAGAATATATTCTGATTATAGTGACAGTGAATAACTCCCCATTGTTCCCTGCTGGAGAGCTCTTCTCCCTAATGATTAGGGATGTAACAAGATCTCGTGGCACAAGATGTTGATATTAAAGTGCTACGATATTTCTTGTCAAAGTGAAATCTGTCTTGCAAGAAGCTATCCATCTACTGTCAGGATGTCATTTGGTCTTATGAAGTTTAAGCCCAGTCGATGTGAATATGAGCACATGGAGTGTTAGGAATTAAGGAGGACAGTCCTAGGAACAAAACGTCCCCTCTCCTCTGTGTCCTGCAACCTCGGCGTCAAAGAAGAGAAAGCACACAAACGTGTGGGAAGTTTGTCAAGGTGTAAAAGACCTTTGGAAAAATGTGGAAGAAACTCTCACCAGTTTTAAATCAGTTATCTTTCAGCATTATGGTAGGAAAAACGGTGACAAGGCGGCAGACAAGAGGCTAATGCCGATTATTTGGAAGCAGAGTGAGAAAGCAGACTCTGTCTAGTCATTTGACACTAACACACACATCGTTTACTTTAGTTTTATAATAAACTATTATAAAATTGACATTATATTAAATAAAGTCAGCTTTATAATAACACTGAAGTCATTTTTATTATAAAGCTAACTCTAGTTAGCTTTATAACAAAGTTATACATTAGCTTATTATAAAGTCATCTTCAAAATAACCTAAAGTTAACTTTAGCTTTAAATTAAAGCTAAAGTTAACGATGTGTTGTACATTACAACTAGCTAATTGTTAGCCACAGACAGCACTAAATCTGGCATGTAGCTTCCTACCCTTTGCACAGTGGGTAAAACAGAGGTTTTCTTTAAATATATAGGCTAATACATTCATTTTATTTATGAACACAATAAAGAATATCAATGTATAGAAGATATAACAACCTGTACAGGGTGTTTTTTGGCATTTGGATTTCCATAGATTAGACAAGCATTTACCTTTATTAAATTCAATCTGTTTATTCACAACAAATATTGTCTCAAGTTATTTTCCAAAAACGTTGTAGCAATCAGCCATGTTATGACATTGGAAAGGAAAACTCCGGTTTAACAGGAATAAACCTCCAGGAGAACCCGGCTAACTGTGAGCTGCTATGACTGCCTGGGTCCATTGCAATTCATGAGCCTGGTCAAACCTGGACTAGAATATTAAACAAAACCAAAAAATGTATTGTCTTCTGAAATACATTGCTAAAGTCTTCTCTTGTTCAGTCCTAAGAAGCTTAATATCCTGTATTGTCTTGTTACGCCCCTATTAATGATGTTCCTGCTCACTAGCATCCCGTCTCATTTGGTCTCATTGTGTGTTCCCTGACAGCTCATGTTCAGGTTAGATTTGGATATCGCCATTTCTTCTCCCTTCATTTCCCCATCTGTCTATGTGCAAACAAACTTTATTATTATCTGCAATTGTCTCAAGCCACTGACACATCAGCACAAACCTCTGGTGGTGTGTGCACCGCAGCATCATGTGCAGACTTTGTACTGTCGATTATCTCTCTCTGCGTGTGTGTGTGTGTGTGTGTTGTAGTTTTCCTCTCTAATTAGTGTCTTTACGTTAAATTTTAGATTTGTGTTTATCTGAGGCTGCAGCTCCCCATGGCGTGCTGGTGTGTGTTTATATGCCTGGATAAATATGACAGCAAGCATAACCTGTTTGTGTGTGTTTGCGTTTGCTGTGTGACAGACTCCCACTAATCAGGAGAAGAAGAAAAAAAAAATGTTTCTTTGCCAGCTCTGTCAGGGGGGTTTGCCTCGTGCCGGAGCCACCCTTTGTTTTCGTGGTGTTGTGTTTATTTATTTATTTAGTTCTCTGCTGAGGGAATCTCAGACAACTGCTAAATCAATGAGGCACGACACACTCCCCCTCTGCAAATGAGCTGGCCTCCACATCGAAAGTAAATACTCATTTGGAGACGTTCGCCTAATGCAGAGCCTACAGTCCACAGTTGTTTCGTTTGGATTTGTTTTTAAAGTGTGGCTTTAATCACCATTTCCCAATTAGAATATTGTTGGTTTTTTATGTTGCCTCTGCGGGCTTGTTATCATCGGCTCGCGTTATCACCTCTGTAAGTTTGTTTTGCAAAACGAGGGGGAAAGGTAATGAATCGTTTTGCTGTCTGAGATCACATAATTTCCCCTCTGAGGTGCTCATAAAACAGTCGAATGCTAATTTGGACACCTGTGATCAGTTTTTAGCGGCTTCCCCCGCCGACTATCACGCCGGTGACAGACAGCGCCATTCCCCCGCGGGGCCATGGCGCCGCGGCTTTGATTCACCTTTACTCAAGTAAACAGTGGCTAATCTCCGAGGAACAGAGTCATGACTCGTGAAGCGCAACCATCGCATCTGTCATTTAGGATTTTTGTGGCCACATGTGCATTTATTCATGACAATCTGAGTGAAGGTTAGCATAATCAGTGTGCTGTTTATCGAACTCGCGCTAGTCTTTAGATATTGTGAAATCCTGCTTGGCTAAACTTAATTGCAAACAGAAGGGTGTGCATTTACATTTGCGTTTTCCTCCATCATGAGGTTGAAGTTGCTCTGAGCATTGCTGCGAAGACATCTGGATCTTAATGGACCTCCATCAGCTTCACTGCTGCTGCGTTAGAATGTTGGAGCGTAAACCCAGAACTCGTAATGCAAAAATAATTCAAACCGTCAACCTAAAGGCCAGAAGAAATCCAGCTTCTTTTTTGCTGCATGTAGCTTTTCCAACCTGTATGGCTAAAGGGTTTTATTCCGACGGAGAGCTGAGAATTTGGTGCAGCGTTGGCCGAATCAAACATTTACTTAAAGTGTAGTGTGCAAAAAATGGGGAATTGAAGTTGAAGTTGTGGTCAGCTTTGGTTGATTTAATTTTGAATATGTAGGTAATGAAGCAATTTCAGTTGGGTTAACTTTTCTGAAAAGATGGTGAAAACTGTAGTTTATGGGGGATAGAGGGGGAAAAAAGTGAACGTGTCCAAAGTTTTTAGTCCAAATTGGAATAAATGAACAAATACAAATCAATATCTATCAGGTTCATTGGTGACGTCTGTGACAACACACAAAACTCAAGAACTAGAAGCCTACCATTAGACATTTAAAAAAGCAAAAAACTAGAAATAGACTGAACTGAGATAAGGACAGACAGGAGGGGAACCCAGAACCTTAAAACACTCTGACAGAGCTGGAAAAACTCAGAGAATTTTTCTAAAAAAAATAAAAATTGGATAGTAGATAACATAGAAATAAGTTGTGTATTTGTGGTCTGCTCATGGTCAAAAATATATTCCACTACCGATATAGGATGTTAGAGCTCTGGTGATGTTTTTAAGGGCCCACTCATTGTATAACTAAAGCAAGAGCTGCCTTCTCAGCAAAAAGTCGAGCTTTTGCCTGTCCGAGTGGTTAGTATGACTAGAAAAGTGTGAAATGAATTCAAAGCGTTTACACTGGAGCTACATTCACTCAATCACACAGAAATACACACAAATTCATACACCGATATGTAGATTGATTGGCAAGTTGAGGTCATTGCCCAGAGGCAAATCAATATGTGCTAGGATTAAGTTGAAATAGAACCTATAATTTCTAGATTGCTACCCACTGAACCACAGTGGTGTTTTATTACTCGAATAACAAAATCCTGGCTGGAACAAGTCTTCTACATAAAGTAGAGCAATAGAGATAAGATGTGGAGTTTCATCTTGAAGTAGAGAGCTTCTTTACTTTCAAAAGAAGTGAATTGAAATGGGTTGGGTAGCTAGAATTGCCCATGAGACATTTGAGATTTTGTGGGATCATCCAACTCAGAGGAGACTCCCAGGATACATATACACATCCTGGCCCAGGAACACCTTCAGATCCTCCTTGAGTGAGCTGACAAGTGTCAGAGACGAGAGATGTCTGGGTCTCCCCCGTGACCCAGTTTAGGATAAGCAAAGATGAAAGCAAAACGAGGGAATTTATTAAAACATCCGGGCAAATAAAAGATTCCTTTTTATCATGAAGTGCTCATTAAAAGGAAAGCAAACTCTCACCAAAAAGACATAAAAAACCGTCAAAAGGCAATTTCCACAAGACTCAAGGTTCATAGGGATAGAACAGCTCGCATGAACAAGCATGTCGTAACGGGGAAACTATGCAATTACCAGACTTCACACCTGAATAAGAACATCTCATTTAGCTTATTTCCAACTAAATGCCACAAAAGGAAAACAAGAACGATACATGTGTTGGATTTCAGCTTATGAATGCCAACAGCCTTCTAAGGTTGAATTAGAGGATGTTATCCACAGCCACGAAATGTCAAAGAGATCTGTTTTTCAAATTTTATTTCTTATCTATTGTTATCTATTTCTTATCTATACTCTTATCTATTATTTTGTCTGCTGTGTGCAATGTCTTGTTTATGTCTGAAGCTGCTGGGACCTTGAATTTCCCCATGGGGATCAATAAAGTATCTATCTATCTATCTAATTGATGAATGTGATTTTCTTTGAACCTGTCGTAACGACATGGGTTGTGCTGCTGTGTCTTCAGACAGCGACAGAGGCTGGAGTGTCATCCACGGCAAGTTCATTGCCATCAACTCGGCCAGCATGAGCTGCGCGTGTCCTCGGAGTCCGAAAGGCCTGTCGCCCTCCGCCCACCTCGCCGACGGCACCACAGACCTGATCCTGGTCAGGAAGTGTTCCCGTCTGGACTTCTTCAAACATCTTCTTCGACACACCAACGACGACGACCAGGTAGCGAGGGCTAAACATGCCAAGAACTTCAGATTTAATAAACGTGAATTTAGGGGGAGGAAGGAGCAAAAATGTTTTAGGATTTTCCAGGAGAATCTGCCCCATTCCCAAGTCGGAGCCCAGATGAACTGATGAAGTGTTAAAGTCATGAATGAGCAAGCAGAAGGCAGAGTTTTCCCCTCTTGCTGTGCTAGCACCTACCTTTGCTGACTCTGCTCAATTTCCCAAGCATGCTTCTCTTCAGTTCAAGCGCCTTGGCCCTTGTGCATTCCCATGTGTCATAAATAACCTCCACCCCGATCCAGAGAGGCTGTGGTAATCGCTGCATCAGGGATATGCTGGATGGGAAAACAGGCCGATGTCAGACTAATGCCCCTCTCAGGACAGCCTCGCCAGGGGAAGTCGGCTGATTACTAATTATTACCTTAAGATGTTTAATCTATCTGATCTGCACTGGAAGAAAAGGTCAAACCTTAAACTGTTTATGTTGCTACTGGTGACATCTTTATCTGTATTTAATCATAACATTGTGCACTTTAAGTTCAGACGACTAGTTTACCTTAAAAAGGATTCTCTATGACAATTTAATTCATTTTCTGCTGCCAGACTCAAATATGTTCACAAATATTCTTCCCGCAAACATGCTCACCATAGCAGTAGGTATTGTTGCTTAGAGAAAAGGCTGCTTTGATTTGTTTGATATATCTCATGAACCTCAGATAATGTTGGCAATCCATGAACCCTAACTGTTGCTACAGCACCAATCTCCTTTTCAGCCAGCTGTTTGACTACTTGGCAACGGTTAAAAGTTGAATTTGAGGAACCAACCTTGTATCAGATTAACAAATAGTTCCTGTGGGTTATATCCACACACCTTGGTCAATATCCTCTTCCCCAAACGGCAGGCAATGTGTTGAGAAGGGGCTTTTAATGCAGTTACAATCTGTGTGGCAGTGTTCTAGAGTAGGGCTGTCTCATTTGGTGTGGTGGTGTTGGTTTGTGCTTCTTTGTGATGAGTTCCTGGCTGCTGACCTATAGGGACGTGTCTGGCTGACTGTGGGCATTGGGTTCCCTTTTCTCCTGATCGTTACTGCAGGCTTGTGTCCTTCTGGTTTGTTGGCGAGTGCTTGTGGCGTTCTTCCATTTTTGAAGTTGTTGGTATTCTGGCTGAGATGACCTGACTCTGGTCACGAGTGAATGCCCTGAACCTTTTTTTCTGCCTCTTTTGCCTTCAGCTTTAGCGTTCAGCTAATACTTATTCTCCAACTGTCTCTTCAATGAATCCACAAAGGCAATTCCAGTCACCAGCCAATTTGTTTTTATTGCTGAATTATTTCTGTCTTGGGTTTGATCAGATTACACGGTTACAAAAACTCTCTGTGCTTGTTGTTGTTCTTCTTTGATATTTTTCCCTCCTCAGTTGCTCCTTGCAGCAGCACTAATTTGATGTTTTACCTTTTTTAAATAAAAAAAAACTCTAATGTGATGCAAACAGGAACCCTGGTATCCTGTGTTTTGTGGAAAATCATATACATAATAGTTAGCATATAGATTAGATGCTTTCTTCTACATGCTGGCACGTCTAAGGATAGCCTTGGCTGCTATCCTGGCAATCAGTTTGCAGTCTTACTTTTCATTTTGTCTCATAAATCCAGCTGTCGAAGCTTTTGGGAATAACAATGATATCGCATTAACTCATCTCATTTTCTTAAGGCTGCAGATTAAAGTGGGTTGGCATTGGTTTTCTTCTTCCTTAGTTTAAGGCCGCCTTTGCTGCATAACTCGCATCGCAGAAAGGGAGACAAGCAGTCATACAAGTGGGGTGAGTGGGACATTGTATCAAAGCTGAGTTAATATCAGCATCTGAGTCCAACCAAGCAGAAAGAGACTAGACGTGAGCAGCCACTAAGCGTATTCATGGCCTTGTCAGAAAGCTTTTTAGGCAGAGCGTCCGGCATGAATGCAAAGCGGCTGCAGTCATAAAGTGGGCTTGATGTGAAATAAATGGCTGTCAGTCTGCTTTGAGGATGAGACAGGATAAGAAAAGACGAGAAAGGATGGGGGGGACGGAAAAAGAAGGATAGAACAGAGAGAAAGTGGCACCCCGTGAAGCCGAAGATAGGGCAGCTGAACCTTTCTGCGACAGAGAGAGATGAAAGCGCTTTCTGACATAATAATTTCTTTTCATCTCTCCTCCTCCTTTTATTCAATTTCCCAAAGTTCACCTAGTGTCCTAATAGACGGCCGTGTTACTCGTCGCCGTTTCTCCTCTGCGTCATCGCTTTTTGCATCAGGTGTTTTTTGCCGTTAGCCTCAAATGTTTGACGCTTTTATTAGTGAACACAGAGGGAATCACAGAGAGAGTCTATGTTTGCACCCCAAAAACGGAGCATTTCTATCAGTGTTGTCCTCTTTCTGGTGGTCAAGTCAAGAGCAGATAATTAATGTTGAAACACATCAGCAAGCCAGAGGTGTGTGTTAGCATTTTAAGGATTTTGGTAACAAAATAAAAAAGACAATAGTAAGTGGAATAATGTATAAATGATGGCCCCAAAGTACTTTGCAAAATGTGAATCTGAACCATTTGTATCATATTGTGAGGTTGTAGAGTTGGAAACAAATGAAAAACAAGTAGGCATGCACGACATCGACTGTACAATTTAATATTGGACATCGGCCATTCTGTCAAAAGGCTTTAATTTTATGTGACAAACCAGTGACAATGACGCCTGCAGCACAGCACAACGGCAAATTTACATTGTTTGAGTGTTGTCATTGTCTTAGAGAGGAAATGTCATGAATAAATGTGACATTAAACATAATGCAAGCTGAAAGTGTTACAACATTTTCAGCCTTCTTCTTAGCATTTGCATTTGGTAGAAGGCTAAATTGACAAAGATAATGCAGTAGAGAAAGACATGTAGTTTCAGTAAGTAGGTATAGGAAAAAAAAGAAAGAAAATCGGTATTGGTATCGGTTATCAGCCGAATGAGTTTTAGTATATCTGCATATCGGATATCGACCAAAAATCCCTAAAAACGAGCAAGACATCAGTTGTGTAATGGTAAGCAGAATAATAAAATAAAGAAGACTCACATGTTTGGAACTGGAATAAAATGAACTCAATGGTGAAAACTTGATGGAGGTGGTGGGATAAGTGCCATGGAAACCAGGACAGTCTAATGGGGTCATGCAGAACAATTGATGGAGTACTGAGGGAAGAAGACGATAAAACACAGAATGAACAAATTGAGTGGGAAATGACAGAGACAATCATTTCCTTTGTTATATGAAGTTTAACAGATGACAAAACAACCTTTTTCTCCGTTGGGAGTTTATTGAAGACCCATCTTTGCTTAAACTTATCTGTTCAAAACCTTCTCACCTATCTTTACCTTTTAATTTCCTAGTTTGACCACTGGTTCGTGGAGGTCCACAGGGTGAGAAAGTTTCGCTTCCAGCCATGGCACCACGACTTAGTTCCTCTGGAAGACGCGAACGAACATCCAGAGAGTCCGGACCTCAGTCCCATCTCCTCTCTCCAAGAAACCGACGACGACTGCACCGGCGAGAGCAGCTGGAACTGCGACGGCGAAATCCTGCATCACACCGCCATTCAAGTCAGGTGAGACATAGAGTGATGGTGATTTTATATCGCAACCTGTGTTATTTTCACATTTTTACACCATGCGACTGAGAAAACGTGGATGTTCAGCAGAAAATGTTGGCATAAGATCACCTCTTACTGATGAAGGTTTTTTATTTTTGACTTTTTTATTCAAAAATAAAAAGTCCCGTTGATGTGCATATTTAAACATCTCATTTTCTCACAGAAGGGAACTTCTTGTGCGCCAAATCCCTCTCAGCGTAGAAAAGAACCAACAAATGGCTTCGAATAAAACTCACATTACATTGCAGAAGCAGTATAATGGAAGAAATATTGAAATACTCACAGAGCTTGCATCACCTTATTCTTATTCACACCTTCCTTCTTGGTATTAAGTTGTAAATTTTGCTTAAATTGCCCAAAAATGTTTCACGTTTCAAAGCCTAAGTAGAAACAGATTACGCTCCGTGCCCGACAGCTCTGCATTCCCGGAGCTCGGAAACAAAAACTCGCAGTTCCAAGTTTTATTTTCCACTTTTAAGTTTTGGTGAAATATCAGAAGAGCTGCTGAGAGCGTTGCCAGGAGACGTGGTTAACACTTTCTATGATCCCAAGTGAGTGACTTGGAAATATCCACAGCACGGGGTAACTGCTTGGGAGTTGTGTTCCCGCTGAGATCTCGGCTCTCTGCGAGGATTAATTGTGATCATGCCTGGATTTCTGTTTCGTTTCGTCGCCACATCACATCCTCAGAGTTTATTGGAAAGAAAACATGGAAAAGTAAAAAAAATACAACATAAAACAGCAAAAGTAATCCTGTCCTGACAATAGAGCACACCCTTGATCCCGGTACGCTCACACTATACAAAACAGAGTCGACATAAAACGCGATGCGTGTACAAAGTGCATTTCATTTCTGCATTTTCACAACCAATTTGTGATTTTTTTTGTTTTCTTTTCTTTTCCAAGCTGCTATCCTGCTGTTTCGTTAACCACTCAAACCTTCTTTCATCTCCTGGACATCAAAATCAATCCAACAAACAAGCTGTGGTGACCAGAGTAAACCCAAAGCACACATTGCTTTGAGTTTACGTCGACTCGCTTCTTCAAATGATTGCCTCTACAAAGGGTCTAGCTCCTGTAGAGCAGGATGAAGCGTTTGTTAAATAACAAGCTATAGATAACATCTTCACTTTTTTTCTTTTCTTTTTATTTAAATGGTGGATCACTATGGCGTCATCACGTGTTTTTTCCTAAAGAAAGAAAAGAATCAAAATAATTCAACAATATATTTGCTTTCGGTGACCTCCAATCTTCATCTAGGGTTTCGGTTTTGTTTGTGGGTAAACAAATATAAAATAAAACGTACCTCCTCTGTCTGTTCCTAGCAGTATCATGTCACCACAGCCTCTTCCTTGTTCCCTTATGCACAGTCTTTGGCAACAACATAGAATTAGCCCCCCTCATTATTCTGCTCCTGTCTTCACTTCACCCCCCCAACTATCAGATCTCCTCGCAGCTGGAGTGGATCCACTTGATGCATCATTTATTTCATGCTCCATTGTACTTGTCCAATGATGCATGGCGCTGTAATGTTGCTAATTTAACGGCCCTCCCCGTGTGTTAAAAGACTACTCCCCTTTAATTAAAGCCGAAGTCCGTCCATTTATTGCCCCTTCCACGTCGCTAATCGTTGCCGGAGTGAGCCAAGCGGAGTGTATTTCGGATAATTAATGGTAATAACCGAGGCGAAACAGGGAAGTAGAAGGAGAGGGAAGAAGAAAGAGGTTCACCTGTGGGGGGTGGGGGGGCGAAACATGAAGTGCAACAATGATGAGCCAAACTTTAAATCAAGTCTTGGTGTAATTAAAATACCAGCAAGCAGCTCTCTTGGACATTTTTGTCTGATTTTTTTTTTTTTTTAATGCTTATGATATTCTGGAAATATGATAACTGTGAAATATCGTCTCATCTGCCTGGATATTGAGCTGCTAGCATATAATCACAGTTATGAGACAGTCGCACAGTGTCTTCAGTTATGAAGCAACGTGCTCTGGTCAGATCAGACCAAAATTGTAGTTTTTGGTCCACATGCAAAACACTAAGAGTGCGTTCACAACAGCCACGCTTAATCCACTTTAATCCAACTCTAGTTCAGTTGTCTAGAAAGTCCGATTTGTTAGGGAAGGTGTGAATCGAACTCTGATGTGGACCCAAAAAGCTAACTCTTGTCCGCCTACAAACCTAGGTTTCGGCTTGGTTGAGGTGAACTCTGGCACAGTTTGAGTGCATTTGTGCAGATGCTGCTCCAAAAGCAGGAAGTGGACTGTAGCACAAAGCATTCTGGGAAAATACAACCTAAATATCTACCCAGAATGCCCTGTTTTATTTGTTTCTTGTTTCATTTCGCCATGGGGGGTTTCGACTCTAGCTAGTGTAGCTAGCAGACTAGCTAGAGTCTAACGTTAACAGAAGGAGTGGCTTGTAGTCTTTTACCAAAGAAACAGAAATCTTACACCCCTCCATTTTTGTTGACATTTCTTAAAGAAAGAAGTTGAGCTCCTGTCTTCTTCAGAGGTTTTCATGTCATTTCCTTCAGTGGTTCTTGGTGCAGTGCCACCACAAGTGAGGGTGGGAAGAGGTTTTTCCAAAAGGGTTTGGTTTGTTTGACACAGTGCAGTGTGAAAGCAAATCGAAACGGGAGAATATTTTACAAATACTGCAGTTTGTCTACCAGACTATCAGGTGCGAAAACAACCCAAATCTGGCATAAAAACCTCAGGATGGTGGAGAAGTTTTTTTTGTTTGTTTTTTGTTTTGGTGTGTGCACTAGCCTACCACGAAAAATAAAAAATAAAAAATCTTCATACGTTGAAGATTGTTGCTACAAAAAAAACATGCAAAAAATGTCTACAAGTTGACATTTTATCCAAGTTTATTACAACATTAATAGCATCTGTGCTCATCACACCACAATGACTTCCACTTTTTAAATCTGAGCATTAATCTGCACTGCTTTCACATCTGCCGCTCTGACAGTAATGTCGCAGTGAAAGCGCAGCCATTAAGATTATGATTTGTTATTCAGGCTAAATGATGCAGAGTGTGTGTGTGTGTGTGTGTGTGTGTGTGCTACCTTTTCTCCACAGTGTCCAGTGCCAGCTGATCAGGCTGTTTGCTCGGGGAATCGAGGAGCAGCAAGATGCAGAGGTGGCCGTGTGACGACATTTGACCAGCGTTACGTCCTGAAGACAAAGACTGAGAAGGAATAGGGAAAAAAAAAAAAGACTTGAAAGTGTTGATTTCCTGGAAAAACACGTACAATATCTACGTTTCATTTGCACAAGCTGCCTTTCGATGATGATTATAGTGTTTGCCTTAATGGATTTGCGCAGTATTGGGTAGAAAATGACGAGACATGTTGAATTCAAACAGCCGGATAGTGGGAGACCTCCAAAAATCAGGACTATTCATTACTTTTTGGAGTAAGCTCGGTGAAATGTGGTTTCCTGCACCCTATTAGTTCTGCTTTCACGTACAAAAGAAAAACAAGAACAAAGCTAAAGCTCAGAGCATCCCAAACAGACCGGGAGTTCTTCCAGCGGGATGAAACGGAGCTGGACTCCAAGTAGAACATAAAAAATAAAAATCCTCCTGCAACAACGTGGAGACACAGTCAGGGTGGAACAGCTTTGTGCAAAGAATGAAGATGTCTGTGAATTCAAAAACACTCATTCAAGCAATCATATCTTTCTTATTTAGGAAAGAAAATGCTGTTTTTTTCTTTTTCATGTGAAAGCCGACGTGAGCCACAGGCACTAATAAAAAGAATTGAATCCCGTGACTTAAACCCTAACAGGACCCTGGTGGCTGCTGGGCGATAAGGAAAAGTGCTTCCTGAATGACTTGGAGTGTCTCGGCGCTGCTGTGCCGCACCTGTGGCTCCGAGCCGAGCCGGGCTCCGCTCCTTTCCGGCTCAGAGAACCGCTCGCGGTTTAATCATCACCTGGGAGCAGGCGGATTTCTGCGTTGTTAATGTCATTACAGACAATCTACCCCTCTGCTCCCAAATTAGCCTCTCTTAGCTCTTCCAAAGTCGCGGGTCGAGCCGGTCTTGAACCCGCGGCGGCAGAGTCAGCAGAAAATAAACGCACCAGCTTTTACTTTGGCTCGCTGTTATAGTGATGAAACTTTATGTTGGTCTACACACAAGTGTTTGAAAAGGTGAAATGTGTTTTCCCGCATCCCTGCAGGGCTGTGCTGTTATTGATGAGTGGAAAAGTGCAGATGTCATGAGTTAGCTCTTTCCCAATTAAACCCACAGCAGCCACGCTTTCTCCCTAAAGCCAAGAGCCGTCCAGCACCAGCAGACACACGCAAACACACAGATATACCGTTTTACTTTCTGATATTTATATATAAATGTTATATTTTCTTATTTGCACTTTTCTTCTCAAATCTGTTTCCTTTGAACCCTCTGGACCTCTTTCTATTGATTCAGGATGTCTGTCGTTGACCTTCAGCTCGCCAGATGATGTTCTATCACAACATAAATTGGACAGAAAAGACGAGCTGGAATAAATGGACCCATTCTTTTATTAAACACCACAGAAATCACATATTTCAGTTATGTGAAATGGGGGCTTCTTTGCTTTCAAGACTGTGTGCCTGCATTCTTCTTTTTAAAGATGCATAGGTTTTATGCTCCCAGATATACATTTTGTGCAACAGAGGAAGTTACGCCCAAAAAGCTGCAAACAAAAAGGTTTGTTGTGAAGTGAACCAGCAGCAATCGTGTCTCCTGAAAATATATTTTTGTATCCGGGTTTCTTTGTTTTTCCATAATCCCATCATGGGCTGGATAGAATTTGGGAAAAAAATGTTTTATATTAAATGGCGATGATTCTGTTGGCCTCGTAGACTGCATTGTTTCTAGGATTTGTTCTCAGTAAAAATAAATCCTGGAGAGGAAATAAATCAATGTATGGCAAAATATTTCACTTTTTATCACTTATGTATACCTAAGACTTTGTGTTCAAGATAACAGCAGCCCGACATCACTGATCACATCAATTATTGTTTTTGGCAGAAATGTGAAACCATGAAAAGACTGAAGGAAGAAAACTGCTCTATTAGCTTTCTTACAAGAAAGACAAACATACTGAGGGACCATTTATTACAATGCCAGGAGTGGGTGTTTGCTCAATATGTTACCTTAAATCATGTACCAAAATCAAATAGCACAATGTTTAAGAAAAAAAACATTGGTATTCACTTTTCTATCTCCCAATGTTTCTGTTATTTGGCCCCAAACTGGCCATATAAAGTCAGCGTAATTCAACTTAGCTTCCTAACATAGATTCCAATTTACTTTTCCCTTCTTTGTGCTCTTTCACATACCTGCCATTTTGTTCTATGAAGACATTTGCTAAATGTTGGCCATTCAGTAAAGTAACTTCTCTACTACTTTTTGTTTCTGTGTGCTAAGCTAACATCAGCAACAGTCTGAGGATACAGCTTAAAATAGCGACATTTTAAAAGTCCTCACTCCATCTATAAAAAAAAACAACTCCAAATTGCAAATGAGGTGAACATGGAAACTGATTTCATTTGATTCAAATCCTGAATAAAGTGCTTATGAAATGGGTGTGCGTTTCTGCCGTGAGCTTGATTTTTATTGGACTGACGCTTTATTCCCTCAATTTTTCTTTTCTTTTTGAGGAACACACGCTCCAACGTTTGCATACAAAGGTCAACCCGACCGTGCTCTGACTTTCCTCTGCCTCCATCTTTCTCTATTTGTCTTTCTCTCTGGCTGAGAGGGGTTTAATAGGGTGCGCTGGTGTGAACGAGATGTTTCATTAAAGAACATCCGACTGAGGCCTGTGGTGATATTTAAAGCTACTCAGTCTGTGAAACCACTCCTACTCTGAGAAGTGGTTGGTAAATTCAGTAATTTTAACTTTTTACAGTTACTATATTACTGAGTGACAGTGTGGCAGTCTGGGATTACATCAACTGTATTAAATGTTACAATATTTAATATTTCTTGAGGATTATTCTTTATTTTACTTATTTTTGGTCGAGCTCTAACCAGATGCAGCACAGTGACAATCTGAAGAGAACAGCGTCAGGTGAGGTATTTGCTGATCAAATAATTAAGAACAAGTAGCGTCAGGAAAATCAGAAGCATTCATTTAAAAATAAATATTTTTCTAACTTTGAATAGCTTCTCTTCTGAGATTAAAGTCTAATCCACTGTTGTTTCAAATCACTTATAGGAAGGGAGCTCCATTTCTGTTCATGTTGACTATTGTGTAAAAAAATCAAAGAAAATTCACTGCAGCCCGCCCGCGGCCTTAGAGCGACGCTCTGGAGGAGAAAGGCTAACGTCACGGTAGTGGAAGCGTAAAATCAAGTAATTTCTCCGCTAGTTTTTGTTTCTGAATGCTAACATAAGCCAACACCAGCAACAGTCTGGGGAAATAGCTTAAAATAGCAACAATTTAAAATTCCTCACGCTAGCCATTAAAAAACACCACAAATTACAAATGAGGTGAACTTGGAAATTAATTTCATTTGATTCGAATCCCGAATAAAGTGCTTATTCAGGATTTGAATCCAATTTTTTCATGCTTTTTTCCAAAACCACCAAAAAAGAACATCATAAGAGCGCACGCAGGGTCAGTGCAACCCCACTGCACCGCTCACAAAGTAAAAAACTCATGGGGTCCAAATGACTCCATCTGGAAAGATTAGAAAAGGAAACAGAGACTACAATTCATATGCACTGCGAACCAAGAGGTGAAAATTTCACTGTTTTCTCTTTGGCCCAAAACTCGCATGACGGATGGAAACAAACAACTTCCCTCAAAGTTTCCTGAAGGTTGGCGCTAAGCTACGCCTTGCTAACAGCTGAGTGAATCAGCTCTGTCATTTGGCTGCTTCCTCCATAGTTGGCCAATTCAGGTTCTCCTCCAAGGGCTCGTCCTCATCTCCATCAAAACTGGAAGGGAAAAGAGGCACACGGCCATTTTTAAACCAAACTGAAATTCGTGCACTCGAGCATTGGCATTCTTGGCTAAAGAAAAATAGAAGACGCCACCGTTGCCCTTTATGTTCCGTTCATCCGTGAAAGGTTCAAGATGTATTTCCTGCTTGCCCTTCTCCCCCGCTCTTTTAAACATGTATCAAGAGATCTGTAATCCGAGTGCAAGATTGACAGTCGACAAAGTGTAGCTTTACTTAAAGACAAGAGGGATTTTCTCCTGCAGTAGTAACCAAATTGTTTTCCCTCCTCCTGTCTCCCTCTACCCTCATTTTCTTGCTTTGCTACTTCCTTATTGATTTATTCTCCATCTGCTTGTTGGCAGCTCGCCGTGAGCTTCTATCTCATTCTCACATACCACCTGAGACACTAGGTGAGTCAAAACGGCAGCAAAACAAAAAAAAAAAAAAAGAAAGAAAGAAAACACCCTTTGCCACAAACACACACAGAGCAGTTGGCTGTCCTCAGTTTGGTGTATTTACCTGAGAAGGGCCGCGCTGATGGGAGATGACGGTGCTCTGGCGTCCCCAGGACACACTCATTCACACTCTGTCCGACTCTCACCTTCACACGCTTGCATCAACATGTCTGTTTTCGTTCCCCACATAAAGATTCACACTTATTCAAAGTCACACAAAGTGTTAAAGAAAAACACCTTCCCATATGACCACACAGCGACTCTACAAGACGTTCCGTTAACCTGTTTTTAGGCTATTCCTGGTATTAAACCAGTTCCTCCGATGAAAAGGTACACAACATACCAACAATGTTTTATTATTATTTTATACTTTTTCAGTTTCTACCGCAAACAAAACAAGACCAATTCCCGGTCCACTGACTCGTATTGTTCCGTCAAGTGTGAGAGGTGAGAGCAAGAAAAATGTGCTCCGGTGGCCGAGTACGGCCGTATAGACGGTGTTGAGGTATGACACCAATAACTGTAGGAGACAAATGTGGAAAAGCACAGTTTCCTCACTGCAGGTCGTCTTAACAAATACCGAAGAAAAGCAGGAATATGTAGACGTATGAGAGAAAGAGGCCGTGTTTGGTTGGTGGTAGGAAAGAGGTGAAAGTGAGAAAAAGAAGTCTTGGGGGTCAGAGGGGGGGGATGAAGGGAGCAAATATTGGTGGGTCCGTAGCTTAAAAACAGCAGAGTACCACTGTCCTCTTTTCTCTTTATTGATCAGAGTGAGTTCCCTCTGAGAGATTTGGATCAATGAGCTTATAACAGTCCATCTTCTCAGTCAGAAGCCACCGCCTGGCTGCCATCTCTCACTCTGTGTGACCCACCAACACAGCTTTCTATACATAGTTTAACTTGTTGTGATGCACTTTCATATGCCGAGTGTCAGACATGAAAGCGGATGCTTTCTACTAATGTTCTTGAATATTTTCACAGGTAAATCAAGACCTCACTTCCACTTACTACTGTCTGCCTGTATTTCAGAGACACACGAGTAAAGTTATTTTGCAGTTTTGTCTTTTTATTCACCTGATCTCTACCTACGTCAGTCCGCCTTGCATGATTTAAACATTAAAAAAATCCCGTAGCGCAGACTGATATCGTTACAAATGCTTCACAAATAACGGGATGATTTTACTTAATCTCATGCTTTGGTATGCAGATGCTTTGTCTGCGTCACTGAAAAAATTTTCAGCTTGCTTAGAGTTTGGGATTTGTTAAGATTTTTTGTCAGAAGTTGAAGCTCAAGTCTGAGGTCACACCTGAGTTGAGAGAGCTAAAGTTACAAGTCAGAAAACACCACCAGGACTTGATGTTACTCCTTTAATAAATCAAAGCATATTATATTTTTCCCCCTACTTATATTTGGTCTTTGAGCCTTTTTATGGTTTCATTGATCTCCATCATGTTGGTTTAGGTCAACTTGTGTTTGTTGTCTTTACTAACAACTTTTTTCAGATGGAAACTCCAGACAGAGCTCTTTGTTTTGGTGAACCAAATCAATTTCACTCATTCATTAGGTTCCAAAAGAAGATAGAAGGTTTTATAAATTAATTCTAATAAAATGTGGCGCAATCACCAGGCTGCTCGTTTTTTTTTGTTGGGGGGGGGGGGGTTGAATCATAATCAACAGTAATTAAATGAAAAGGAACGCACGTTAACGGTTTCTATGGCCGTGAACTAAAGCTAACTAATCAAGACACCCTTTTTCCACCGTCACAGCAAACCATTCATCTCACCCCTCATGCTAATTTTGAGGAAAAGCCAACACCCTCAGCGAGAGGCCCTTGAATCAGCATTAATACAGCAATTAGAGAGGCTACACACCCAGCATCTTCTTAATCTTTCAAACTGTAATAATCCTCTCAAAGCAGTGCTGTGATATATAATTTACCCTGCGATCCTTTCATTTCTGAAGAGGAGGTTTAGCCAAATGTGCCCTCGGGGTGGCCAACCTTTCGCGTGCGGCGCAACGAGTTGAGTTACTGCCGGTTTCCTGGGCATTATCTGAGCTTTATTAAAACCGCCACCGTTCTGTTCTGAACGCGACAGCAAGGCAGATTAATGTTGTCTTGGCTTGATGCTAATGCGATTTCACAGCTCGTTCATATCGCCCTCTCTTTTTTTTAAAAAAACATACCATTGTGTTTACAATTAGCGAGGGCTTTCTTTGATGGTGTCATTTACTGGAATTTGCATTTACAAAAGGAAGCAATTCCCCAGATCAACCACAATGAAAGCAATTAAACTAATTTGTGTTTAATTACTTAGAATTTCATAGCTTTACTGACAAGCGGTACAAATGGGACAGAAAAAAAAAAAAAAGCTGAACATACTGTAAGAAGGTCACCCCTGAGTGATGAATAATTGCTGCTTTCAGCTCGCGCCGTAATGAAGTAATCACCGTTTGGTACATGGAAAGCATGACGCCTTCTGAAAAGACAAATCGAGAAACAGAAAAAAAAAAGTCAGAGAGGAAAATTGTCAGCTTCTCGAAAACATTTACACCCATTTTCCATAAAGGCATGACATGAAAGCTGAAAAAGAGCACGAGAAGAAAAAATTAACTGGAAGCTATTGGATATTCCTACTGCATTTTAGATTACTGTTGTGAATCAGTTGTAATACGCAAAAAAAAACAATAATTTATCATAATTAGTCATAATCTGTGTTTCCAAAAGCCATTAAAATCACGTGTGTTCACGCAGCAGGTCATTAAAAAACATGCGACACCATGATCATTCAGCTACTTCCTGTCCTTGTCTTCTTTGTGGTTTCCGCCAGTGGCAACATCTGGTTGTTGGTCATGTGACACGAAGAAAAGTGTCCCCATTGAGGTTTTGCGAAATAATCCAGCACCTCATGCCAGCGTCGAAATAAAAAAATAGACTTTTTTCGAAATATACAGGAACAAATGGGCTCTCGCTCTCACAGTCGCAAGAACAAAATGACATCCTTCTGTTCCTGCAGCTTGTCCTTGACATCCTCTGGCCAAAAGTTATATGTTGTAAAAATGCTTCATTAGGAGGGAACAGAGAGTTCTTGTTCAGTATGAAACGTCCTGGACAGAAATAACATGTTCATTTTTTTTGTTCTTGCCAACTGAAATAAAAATCACAAATTCCTGTGTTATGGCGAAGTGTTGGAACATAGTCCTCTGAAGAAGCAGTGAGAAAGGTGACCTTTGCTTGGAAGGAAAAAGGCTGACAGCAGCGATGACAGTGACCAACAAAAGCGACATTATTTAACACAGATGCACCAGCGGTACTTTCCATAGGACAGAAAGGCAAGAAGAGAACGCCAACACCTACAAATATCAAGTGTAGGGAAGAGAGACGAACAACAAAGCAGCTTCTGCTGAAGAAAAGGTGGAGAGAGAAATAAATCTTGTATAACCTAAAATCACTGTGGAAATTTAAGATGTTCCAGGGGAAGATTTGTTTTGGACTGCAAGAAAGAAGCAAAAATCAGAAAAGGTTTCACTCTCTTTCCAGGGAGTGGTTTTCTAACCAATACAGACAAATTCACTGCAAAAACACAAAATCCTACCAAGGGTTTTTGGTCTAGTTTCTAGTGCAAATGTGTCCGTACACTTTAAATAGGATAAAAATAATAAGTAATGGGGCGTGCTGTGGTGGCGTAGGGGTTAGCGCAACCCACATTTGGAGGCCTTGAGTCCTCGACGTGGCTGTCGCGGGTTCGACTCCCGGACCCTGCGGCATTTGCTGCATGTCTTCCCCCCTCTCTCTGCCCCCTTCCTGTCAGCCTACAGGGACACTAGAGCCCACAAAAAGCCCCCTGGTGGGGTAAAAAAATAAAAAGTAACTTTTCAGCGAAATATAGGAGCTTATGTAGTGTAAAAAAAAAAAACTTTAATACTGATGAAAAAGTACCACTTCTACTGCAGATTATTTAAGACAAAGAAATGTCTACAACTAGAATGTTTTCATCAATATTAAGGAGCTACTGACTTAAAATAAGCTCCAATTTCTACTTGTCAGTTAATTTTGTCTTACTTAACGTGTACTAAGATATTTTAACAAAAAACGAGCAAAAACATACTTGGTAAAATTTCTTGGTTTTTGCTTTAAACATCATTGTATAAGATAAAAAAAAAAAAACAATCACTTTGTGCTGACGGAAGGAAAACCTTCACCTTCCTACATTTCTAAAAAAAAAAAAAAGGAAAGAAAATGTTACCCACAATTTTCAATTTTCGACGAGTGACATCTTACGCTGAAATTTTTCAATCGCTTTAAAGAATGGCGTTCTCTGAAGCCAACAGTGAGATGAAAAGTAATCCCTCAGCCTCCTGCTGAGCCCTCGGCGGCGCGGCGGCCTCTGCCAGCAGGTTACAGCGGAGCACTTTAAAGTTCCAAGTCATTTCCTCTGCTGGCGCATTGTTAGCAAACAGGGAATCTGTTGTTGGCACAATCTCCTCATTATTGGCTAATCACTTGAATAGGAGCGGTTTGTAAAGGCAAACACAAAGGAAGCCGCACAAAAACACACACAAAGAGAGAGAGTGAGTATGTTGGCCTGGGCTGTTGTGCACAGCGCAGGACGTTATTGCGTTCCTAATGGTGCTTGAAGTAATTACACCCTATAATGTTAGTCGTCCTCTCCAGCACTCCTCAGCATGCTAGCTCAGAAGTGCCACACTCAATGCATCCCTCTCACCTAAATGGTTCCATTAGCCAGAAGGCCTTTGCAAACACTTTTCCTGCCTTGAGAATATGAGGCGAGCGCCGAGACGAACCTAACTGACCGTACACAAGGAGCGGCTGGTCACTGGAAGGAGGAGGCGAGGAACAAACTTAAGTAAAATAAATGGATGTGCATTTGACGAAGCTGTTTCATGACATTCTTACTCATGCGTGGAAATGACAACATGAGGAATTTGAAAAACTTAACAGATTTCTCATCCAAGCTTGCCGTGCTCATATAGAGTAAACACTAGGAGCTGGAAAAATAAAAATTAAAAAAACCCTACAAGGGCAAGTAGGTATAGACAATGGATGATTATCTTAGTTTGACCATTTCCCAAAGAGCCTAATCTTTGGTTGAAACATTAATGCACATTGTAATTTAGAATTACTAAAAAAAAAAGAAAACTAACAGTTCCTGAACCAACCGTCTTAAAAATACCTAAAATGTATTGCGGTAAATATATGTCAGAAAAAGTACATACATTATACATGTTTAATTGTTTTTTGTGGCATGTTTTTGTGCTTGACCTCTCTTTACTCTGACTCATTTAAAGCTGCCATATGTTAAAATGTTTGTTGTTTTTACATATTTGTTAAAATCGTCACCATAGTTACAGTAGAGCATGTGAAGCTCCTCCGTCTCCTTCCAGTGTTACTACTGCCATCTGCAGAAGGAGACCACTTCTGGTCAGAAACAACCAATCAGAGCCAAGAGGAGGCAATCACGGATGATTGCGCTTTCACAATCATCCATGTGAATGCGCTGCTTAAGGTGCTAATGGTGGGGCGGAAAAAAGCTTAACGTTACAGAAAAACTGTTCATTCACCATAATTGGTGGCCATGCTAACTAGACTTAGCATTCAGAGTAGCAGAGTGCAAGGGAGAAGGTGCGACCAGCGCATACACAAGCATGATTGACAGCGGTAAGACGAAAATCTAGTCAGCCCGATCAGAAGTCACCTTGTAAGTAGAAGGCAACAGTTTTTGTGTGAAAATTATCAGGATTTTATGGGGCGTGGTGTAAACCATGCTAAACTTTTCCTATTTATGGAAGTTTTGAAAACTATGCATTATTTTCTTTCACTCCACAATCATAGGAAAAAAGTATTACACTGAAAACCTCCGTTTGTTTAATACATGCAGCATTAGTTAATTTTAACAGCCACAACTAAAGCATATTTCACATCAACAGGCGTAGGCTTTGGTAAGAATTAAGCGTGAAAGTTTGCAGGGAGCTAAAGAAAAGTCGAAGAGGAGTTCCGGGTCTCCATTAACGCCCTCGTTTTTATTTGACCCGCCAGGCTGCCGTGAACAGGGAAACCATTTGTATGCATTCCCTTTCTTGCAGGTCAGGATAAACGCACTCTTCCCCTCTAGACGCCTCGGTCCGTGTCAAGAAAGGACCTGGCGCAATCCAATATTAATACGCCGAGTCGGTGTGACTGAAACAACTGCCGCTATAAAGAAGTTAGCCCTCCAGAATTTTCTTCGCGATCCCTCATTCCTTCTCACTGACCCAAGCGTCCGAGACCCTGAGGGGCATTTTGCTGAAGTTATTTTCTCCTGTCTCCATGGTTCTCCTTCCTGTTTTCCTTCTCCATCCATTTGATGCAGCAGACTTATTTTCTATTTATGACTGAGGCGCTTTGCGTCAGTGTCGGCTCTGCTGCGGGTGGGAGCGGGGGGTTGGGGGAAGCACAGCAGGACATGGAAAAACAAAAAAAAACGAGCATTTTCTAAGAGGGTTTCAACTGACAACTGGTGTTTAGAGTGTGTGTTTCTGGATGTGAGTGTGCGTGAAGCCGAGTCCCCTGGGGTAGACATCTTATCGCAGCGGCGACTGGGAGAAAAACAGGCCAATATGTCGGGTGCAAAGATGTGCTGTGGGTGAGAGCAGATAGTGAGACCTCCGGATTTACCCGCCGTGACAGGACCAGAGGGCTTCCTACTTTACAGCTCAAGCAGACGTGACAATCGGGTGGACGGCCTCAATGGCAGGCAACACACTCTGCTGCGCGATTATGACAACAACGTAGAAAAGTGGGTACTGCGGACACCAAGAACCATAGGGTGATCAAATTAAGATCTTTGGAAGAGAACAGATTCTTCAAGAGTTGAACTCGGATCCCTGTTGGGACTCTTCAGACAGACAGAAGTCATGAATGAATAAAGAGCAGCTGATGTTTGTGTCACCCCTCTTTGAGCATCTTTTTACTCACGTCTGAGTGCATTTACAGAGCACAGTCAGGTTTTTGCAAGTCTTTGAATCATCTTTTTTTGTTGCTCAGACGCTAAAAACCTGTGAACCACTGCCTGAAATGTTTACAGATGGGTTTTGCAATGTGTATTTGTGCCACTCAAATGCAAGACCTCTAAGTTTGAGAAACAATGCCAGACAACGGGCCAAGTTTATTTTGCTATAAGACAAAGCAAAAAGGATAGAAAAATGGGTAAAAATCTCCAAAACTAACCTGTAGTGAGATATAGCAAAAGGTGTTTCCACGACAACCTGCTGTTGTATATATATTGTTTGTCCTACAATCACAAATTTAAATGTAGACTTCGCCATCTGAAACCTCGTGCTCTTCGTCAGACGAAACTAAGGTTAAGTGCGATTCATCTGGGTTTGTTGTGAAAGCAACAATGTGATAATATAAACTTCTAAAAATATAGGCAAAGAGTTTTGGTGTGGAACAACCATCCTCCAACCAAAAATGTGTGCTATGGAGGCTAACTGACATAACATGACTAACATAGCTAACATTTCTGAATTGGCGACTGAATTAGCCAAATGAAGATCCATGTAATGCTGTGGGAGGAAAGGTTCAAAACGTACCTGCAGGAGATAACGACACCTCTATTCTGTTAATCTCCATACCCATTATGTAGTTGCAACATGTACATCCGCAATTAGACTGCCGTGTTTTTGTTTTTGACCGTCTCCTTAGCAACCCATCCAGTGTGAGGAGTCGATATCTATGATTCCAGGCAACAAAGCTGCTCGGAGATATCCCGATGCTGTGTAGTCAGTAATTGAATTGGTCGAGTGTATAATCCACCCCAACGCCCAGAACAACAGTTGGTTGCTTTGGAGATTGGGTGCAAGCTAGCGCAGAAGCCTTGTTGATCCTGCTGCTTGTGTTTCTATGTCCTAAAAATAAGGGAAATTACTTCATCAACATCTTCCGTGCAGGCAAGAGAAATATAACCTAGGTTTTATTCAGGAGCCACTTAATGAAAGTTGTTAGCTGTTATTACCGAGGTCATGAGAACTCAAGCTATGAAAAATAACTCACTCAACGGAACAAAAAGATGTTGACTCAGATCAGTCCATTACAAGTATGCCTGCAGCAAACAAGGGTACGCTTTGTGTCACCTATCATAAAGCATAAAAGAGGCTTTGTAGGTGTTCATGGAGGCCAAGCTCAAAGGAGAAGGTGGAAATCATCTTACTCAGACGTTGTGGAAAGGCTACACTTGATCTGGTATAAATAAAGCAATGGAAGCAGTCAGAAAGCAGGAAAAAGAAAAAAAAAGGAGAGAGAGAGAAAAAGGCATGCTTAGTTCCTTGCCTTTGCACAGCTGGAAGCCGGCCTTCTGAAGCGTGTGCTCATTGGGGCGTCATTCAGCGAGAGCAGTGTTTGAGGCTCCCTGACAACTTCATGAGCGCAATAACAGGTTGACGTGTTCAGTGTCTCGATCTGTTTTCCTGGAACACCGGCTGCAATATTGCAGGGCCTTGCCCCCCCCCTAACAGTATTATGTTGGCTTAGTGTGTGACCTGCCACCGCAACAGTCTATCCTGTTAAGAACGGGGGTGAGGAGGGGAGAAATGAGAAGTGTACACCGGTGTTGACAGAGCTGGAGAAGTGAGTGGTGTCGGCTGCTTTTTAAAGTATTCTCATCCCCTGGATTTTCAGACGTTTTCCGAAATGGTCACATTCAAACCACAAGATTTTGATGTATTTTATCTGTGGTGTTTTGGGTGATCCGGAGCGTTAATTTGCTCCCTCTACATATTTTCATCATTAGTATTCACTTTGCGACAGAGTTCGTCCTGTAAATCGGTGGGTTGACGGTTCGAGCCTCCACTCCGTTAGTCTGTGTCGTTGTGTCCTTGGGCAAGACACTTCCACCGCCTTCCCTGCTAGTGACGGTCAGAAGACCCCGTAACCCGTAGCTTTCCATCATCAGCATGTAAAAGGGTGTGTGAATGATAAATGGCTTGCACTTGTATAACACTTTATCCAGAGTACCCCGAAGGGCTTCACACTACTTTCAGTCACCCACTCATGAACACATTGACACACTGATGGGAGCAAGCTACTGGATGGTAACCACAGCTACAAGGCACGGCGGGTAAAATGTCTTGCCCAACGACAAAACGACGGAGGCTGATGGAGCAGGGATTGAACCGATAACCTAAGGATTGAAGGACTAACTCCTACCACCGTCATCCCAGTGGGTGAATGACTAAACGTTGTGTGAAGAGACCTCTGGGTTTGATAAAGCACTATATAAATACATTTACAGCTCTTTTATAAAAGACATTTGTAGAGTTCATGACTAAAAGTTGCCTTGCCACCTGAGCAGTTTCTTTGTCGATCCTCCAAAGTTAAAAAGGGCAACTTGGCAGTTGAGACGTGTGCTTTCCATTGTCAAATAAAGGGTTTGGCAGTGCGACAGACTGGCTTCAATGGATTTCATTTGGAGGTATCAAAGTAAAGTTGATCGCCACTTTTCAGATTTTTATTCTTAAAAATATTTGAAAATCATTCAATTTTAACTTCAGTCTTAAGCTACACCGTGTTGGTATATTACATAAACCACCAATAAAAGCATATCAAACTTGATCCTTGAAAGCATATGCAAGCTTTAATCAGCTTTGTCTAATTTTTAATCAAGAATTGTTGTCCTGTAAGTGCTCATTATATCCAACAGCAAAACTGCACATCTCATCAGAGCCATTTTAGCAGAGAACCACTTTTGCTCTCCAAGTCTCATTGAAGTGCTCCCCGGGTACTCATAAAAGAGCAACCTGCTGCCACACACTGGCGTAAGGAAACGCACTTCAGGTTTGACTTTGGTTTTTCCTGTGAATTCACTCATCCAAAGAGACTCGCAAAGAGAATCTTTTGAGCATTAAGTCAGTGCCATATGTCCTCTTCCTCCTGTAGGCGAGAGCTCAGAGGAGAGTTGAAACATAGCTAGGCCTCTAGTGCCCCCGTCAGGACGTCCGTTGCACCGCCGCTCCTTGTCTCTTTCATTTTTAAACTTCTCATGGTTTTTTAATCCATGTCTTCCTTCTCCAACACAGCAAGAGCTTTTTTCCCCCCATCTCCCCACCTCCTCCCCACCTCCTCGCAGTGAATTGCCGAGGGGCAAAGCCATTACAAACGGCAAACAAACATGTTGTATCGGCAAACGCCGGTGCACGTACAGGTGGCGCAGAGCTAACAGACAGGAATCATTACCCCGCATGACTCAAATCGCTGCCGATCCTCTGGGACCGAGTCGGCACGTGCTGCACACAAACACAGACAGGCGCCTAAGAGGTAGAGGCCGCGCGAGCAAGAGTCGAGAACATGACAAACAAACATGGCGGCGCACGCTTACAGGTACAAGCAGGAAGTGAGTATCTGTCAGAGGGTATTACTGTTGCTTTGTACATTCCAGGCGAAAACGGGGAAGCGAGGTGGAGGTAGGACACGGAGACGGGGGGGGAAAAGCAGCCGTGAGAGCGAGAGAAACTAAAACCTCCAGTTGTTTTCGTACCTGAGGCCAGAGAGTCGGCTCGCTCCGCCGCCTGGCTAATGGTGCGACATCCTCCGGCATATTTCACCAGACACATTTACATTTGCCTCCGCTCTGACCTAGTCATAGCACATCTCTCCCTCATTTGTCCCCCCCCACCCCCTCACCACCACGCCTTGTGTGAGTGTGCACGGCAAAGATAATGACTGCATTGATCAGAGACGTCCCCGGTGGGTGGTCTCGCTCCGTCAAGGCCGAGAGAGAAAACGAGATTGGGGGCGGGGGGAAGAACGGGACCAGAACGGGATGGCCTTTTGTTGCTGCCCGCCTCGACGCATTAGCCAATCAAATATCCATCTCGGATGTCGCCTTCCTGCTCCGCACGCACCATCAAAAACTCATCTGCTACTCTTTTTTTCTTTTTTTTTCTTTTATTGTTTGACTCGCCTGTGTTCTTTTCTTTATCATCCCTGTGTTCACTCTCAAAAATACCCTTACATGAGGAATAAAGAAGAGAAGAGTGCTCAGAGGACGGTATAATGATGTGGAAATTGCTGGAATTAAATCCAGTGTCCTTCACACCGCGTGCACTTTTCAAGCCAGGAAGAACGTCAAAGTAATGCGTTTGATTTCACTTTTGGCCCAATTAAAGGTTAATGTGGGAGCCTCTTTCATTTATATGGATTGTAAGTGATTATCAGACGCTTACTATGACTACGTACCCTCAAGCATCAGTTCCATTTATCTACCTAAGGCTCCACATGGTGAAAAGACAGTCAACGTAACGCTCAATATTACATGCAACTTGGTGTGCTTGGAGATGCATAGGCTTGTGAGGTCTGGCCAAGATGGAATATTTACGCCTGCAAACACACAGGTTGCATGTACACATGCAGGTAAAACAAGGCTGTGGTATTGTTTTATGACTTTTTAATCATTCTTTTATGCAAACGAGAAAACCGTTTACTCTGCTTGTCCATCTTGGTAGAAATGTTAAAACAAAAATATGAGCTCCACTGCACCCAAACACATAAATCTGCTAGTTGTGCTTATCGTGACCCCCTACATTAGATCACTTTTCAAATACAGTAGGAGCAAATGCTTTTGAAATCCCAGCTGAGGGAGCAAAATTTCTGAAAACAGCAGGTGATCTCATATACTACCTTGGGGCACTCCAAAACTATCAGGGTATGTGTAAAAACAATTCGCCGTGATTAACGGAGAAGCTGCTGCTTGAAAAGAAGAGTGAAACCATATCCAAGCTAAATGAATCAATTGTATCAAAGCCACCAGTCAAGTTAAACCAAGACTAACCTAAACTGTTCTTTATACTAATAAAAGTTCAATCCTCCTGCCATCTTCCTTTCCACTTCTCTGTCTCGATCCTCCCTGTCTAATCTCTGCTACATCTTATTGTATCTGTTTGCTGTACACCAAACCACAGGGATAGTCATTGTTTGCAAGCATAACAGTGTTGTTCATTCACACAGCTTCAATCAGGTCAGGAGACACAGCAGGCACTCCTTGAACTACAGTGATGGAACGGGGAGAGGGAATTAGAACAAAAACAGCTCGGAAATCAGAGTGCAGTCTGAAGTTTTGACTACGGTTGAAATCTGCAACATTAACGGTACCGAGCAGCTGTCAGATCAGCAGCAAGTTTAACATTTTAGAGTACAGCACTTCGATACACATCAGTGGACTTAATTTGCCTAATCAGCCTAATACCTTAAATCCTAGTGAAGACGCAACGGACCAAGTGCTGAAAGGGTCGTTTAGTGGTTCGAAACAGGCCGGGACATTTGAAGTGCTGCGGGTTGGCTGCAGCAGAGCATCTATATATATGAAAAATTTGACTAAATGCAACTCTTGTAAGTTCTTACGTCACTCTAAAACATCTGCCTTTTCAAACACAGGGTTCCTACACGTTTTCCAAGTCCTAATGCCGTAGCTCAATAGATGGGTGGATGACAGGCAAACATAGATGTACAGATGATTGATGACAGATGGAAAATTTACAGAAGAATGGATGATAAATGTATAGATGGATGGAAGGTCAAAATTTAACATTTAAACAATGGGAGACACTATTTTCGTTTTCTAAATTTTTTTCCTACTTGGAAAATACTTTCTTGAGTCTTTTGGTAATAAAAAAACAAAGCAGTTCAGTGAAGCTTGACTCCATACACTCAGTAACTGAATCACAAATATACACTATTAGCAAAATGAAATTTGATTCAAAGGACAAATTTCTTTTTCGAGATCCTCTTCGTCAGCAATCGACACTAAGCTGAACATTCAGGCTGCAGTCGTCTCCTTCTCAACTCGCACCTAATCTCAATGTCACTCCACACAGATATAATGTCTTAAAATATAGCCACGTCCTGTTTAACACATCCATCTTACATTGCTGTGGCGCTATCAGCTGTCAAAAGAGGCTCGGCACTATAAATCAAACCAACTCTATTGGTGTCTTTGCTGCCGCTCTTCATGCCGACTGTAAATCGGTCTTAAATCAGCATCCTGCTCTTTTTGACTTTGCTTTTTTTTCTTAAAAAATATATATTTTGTTCTATTACTTCAAGTAGTAAAATGGGTAAATATTTACTTCAAATTAACAAAGAGCAGTTGTAGGTTTATTTCATTTCACGTTTTAATAAAATGCTCAAGGTATTCCTGGCAGATCGTGTTTTTGTTTTTAAAGAGATGAGGTCCTAAAAACAGTCATGAGTCGGGTTGTACAAGGAGGATCCAAAAGCTCCTGCTGCTGTTTCAAGGATTGGGAAAGTACAACAATCTGATGTCTGACAGCTCTGGAGTCGCCTAAAAAAATAAAAAATCTTCCAAATTTACAGGGAGAGCAAACCGATACAGCTCAGCGCCCTCAGAAACAAGGCAATCACTCACCTCGGCCCCCTCTGCACAGTCACACAGCATTTACACACATGCGCGGCATCAAAAGGAAAGTTAACTCACACATGCAGGCGGATTCAGAGATACGGTGAGGCACTGAACACACCGGGTGTGGGCTGATTTGAGTACAGTCAGTTTCCCTTTCCAAGTTCAGTGCCTTTACACAATTCAAAAATACTTTATCCTGGAGGGAAATTTAAAGTGACTCGTATCATTCATGTATCTCCAAAAAGTCATTGTGGATAAAATTACTCAACTAAAGCTAAAAAGTACAGAGTAAATTTAAATACTCCTATAAGAACGTTCTTTTTCCAAAAAAGTCCCTCAAGTGAATGTAACCAGTAAATGTAGCTAATTGCAACCCAAATCTGAACATGTCACCAATTGGTCACCCCAACTACGCACCTGTAATAGATTACGACTCATGTTTCTAACCCATTGTCAGAACCAAAGTTCTAAAGATAAGAGATGAAACGTCTTCGAGAAACAACAGAAATAGTCTGGCTGCCTCGCATTTCAGCACCTGGTGTCGTCATGAACAGGCTGACAGAGAATCTACGCCATTCCATCGAAGAGATTACCACTCTGGCGCAAGACTTGAGCAACACCTCTGACACACAGACACCAACAAATCCACTCACAGGATGAGAAAAGTGGTTGTAAACACACAAAGAAGAAGACGCCATTCCCTCCCCCCTCCAGCCATCCTCCATCCACATCTCGCATTCGCCGATGTTGACACGCTCTCCTTTTAGGGGCTTTTCAAGGACTTTGTTATGTAGTGCTGTTGACATTCAGAGATATTGGTTGTTCTTGGGGTTCCTAATCTCTTCCTCTGCTTTTTCCCTACGGGCACGGGCGGGTCATTAAAAGTCAGCGCAACGTCTGCAGGAGGTGCTTATCGGCAACGGCGTACTGAATCTGCTACTGCCAAGGCGTCAAAATCCACACAGAAAGAGGAAACATCAGCCAAAAGACACACTGAGCAACGGACGACGACGTCGAGTCAGGAGACACGGGTTTACCAATCGCCCACCAAAGTGTCAGAACCAGAAGGAGAGCACAAAGCTAATAAATCTCCAGCTTTCTCCTGAGAGTTTGTCTGATGTCTCCCGGGCACGAATGAATATTAAATGGCCTCTTGTAAATCAAACAGTTGTGTGTTAGCAAGCGATGAAACAGAATTAGCTGGAAAAGGGCAGATAATAAATTGACTTAGCAGTTTTAGCTCCAAAAAAAGCCAAGAAAATGTTAAAGGGTCCTAAGAGCTTAAACTCTTTTCTAGTTTCCTCTGTCTTCCTTCTCTTTATTGATACATAGTTTCAAAAGGAGACAAAAATGGCAATGTTTACTTCTACTATTAAGTGGACAAACAGTACAAATTTAAGCACTTTTTCAAGGTAAGCTTTCAAACTTTTCCGTCACCACATTTTGGAAATAAAAACTATACAAATTGTCTCAAGAAGACTATTATATGATGTAATTTTTTACTATTAATAATATCTTGTAATAGTGTGCTGCATTCTATAGTAAGCTAAAATGTAACCAAATTTTATCTTTTGAAATATCTCTCTTAAACACACCCACTATAATTTACTGGTCTGAGAACGTTACAAAAGAACTAAAAAATGTTCTTGGAACTTTTTCTGGCATTTAACAAATAAAACACATTTTTGGTAATTCTAACTAACAAACAAGAGAAGTTTAATATCTGGTTTCAACTGTAAGTAACGCTTTCCAAATTTAAGCTTTTAATCAAATTTTAGATTGCGCTTTACTGCAAAGTCGTGCAATTTCAATACGGAAATCAAGCACTTTCCAAACCTTTAAAACACCTCAATTCGAGCAGCTAAGGATTTCAAGCACCTGCTGGTCAAATAAGCAACACCTGCTCACAAACTTTGCATGTGTGCATCCAAAATTACCCAAAAATGTTTCTATCCCCCTCAAAAAAAATTGGACTGACACAGATATATTCTGAGCCTTTGTTCTTCACCTTGGATCAAAATGCAGCAGAGAGACAGAGGAGAGAACGCTGCCGACATGAAGAGCAGAGGCAGCAGAGAGAGGGGTGATGCAGGTGAGAGAGAAAAATCAACCAGCTCTCACACAGAGACAATCAATAAGCTCTCTTCTCAGTCTATTTCCTATGGGCTGGCCTCAGTAATAGCATTGTGCCAAAGCAGTCTGTGTGCAGCCTGGGAATAGGTTTCAGGGGTGGTGTGATAGCAGAAGTATGAAGCCGGCGCTGCTGCCCAGGGATTCACACTAATTGTTGCTTTTGTCGTAAAGAGGGCAAAGAAATCACTGGGAGGAGTGTTGCGCAGTAACATCTTCAATGTCAGAGGATGAAAAGTGCAGGAAGATGAGAAGAAAGGTGATCTTTTGATGTTTTTTTTTTTTCCTTCTTCCAGGGTCTGAATAATACAAAAAATAAATAAATAAAAAATTTTGTTGTGACTCTACCTCATTAAAAATTGACTTTTTTAATGCTGTGTTTTTCCTAAATGTGAATGAATTGCCCCATAAACCTAATGACTGGTTGTGTCAAATCATGTTTGTTTATCACCCTTAGCGACAGCAACTGCCGTCCTGGTAATGAGACTTTCACATGGGAGAAATTCTGGCGTATTGGAAGGTTTTCAAGCATGAACGACCTGTTTAAGGTCATCCTACAGAATGCAAATCTGATTTCTTACTTTAACTAGGCCACATTAATGGCTCAATTATTATTTTTCTGGCAATTCAGTGGCGGACCTAATGGTGTGCTTTGGTTTTTGTCATAAACATGACTTTCCTCATCTGAAATCATGTTTGTTTATCAGGCAGGATGGACACCTTCCAGAAAAATTGTTTAAAAAAATCCCACTTTTGAATATTCTGCCCTCAAAATGATTATTTTCCCAAAATACTTTGAGATCCAACATATTATTTTTGTTGGTCTGATGGGAGTTGGGTCTTTGTGTTCTCTGGTCACCAGTGGTTTTGTCCTTGGAATTCTTCCATCCATGCCATTTCTGTCCATTGTCTCTCATACTGGTAAATGATGAACATTGACCTTAACTGAGGGAAGTGAGGCTTGCAGTACTTTAAATGTTGCGAGTTCCTTTGTGACCTTCCAGATGAGTTGTTAATGTTCTCCTGGGGTCGTTTTCATAGGCTGGCCACTCATTCTCATCCGTCATCCGCTGCATGATGAGATTTGGAGGGTTTCTTAGATCTACTACTCTTCTTTAAGTAGAGAAAAGTCATGCTTGGGTTTTGTTAGGTCTGATTTAGTGGTTTGTGAGGGACACGGTCGAACGCCTTTTCCAAGTCCACTAAACACATGTAGACTGTTTGGGCGAACTAGTTCTGTTTAAAAAATATTCATTAACAATTGACTTAAAACAATGTGATAAATCTTGCTGAAAAGTTTCTTGTAAGTTAGTTTTGTCTTATTTAAAGTAGACTAAAATATTTGCACTGAAAGCTACACCAAAAATACCTGGTAACATTTTCAGTTTTTGCAATGCATGTATTCTTCTAAGAAAGCCAAAACCTCACTGTTAGCTTCTCATGTTAGAGGTTTATTAACATTTCTGGATTAACCCAGAGTGTTGTGGTTAGTGATTAATAAAAATAATCCTCAAAAATAAAACTTGCCTAATAATTTTGCACAGTACGGTATGAAAGGTAGCGACTGGGTTTATTGCACTTCAAAGTCAGTCAGATTAAGCATCCACATGGAGTTGGAGTACTCACAAACTGGTCCTCATTATCAACATGACTGGGAACATATGGCATAAAAAACAAACAAACCTGTAAATGTTGATCTTACCTCATCGGCTTCAATCACTTCCTCCCAATTCAATTCAATACATTCTGTAGAGCTCTACAGAACTGTTAATAGAACGGTTGAACCTTAACTTTCTGGGAACGAATCATCTACAAGCTTTGAGCTTCATTTCTTACATACAGAAGTAGAAAGCAATGAGCGCCAGAGAAGACAGTTGAGTGATTTCAAATTCACCAAATACCGACTTGACGTCTCTGCACATTAAAAAACATCATCCCCAACAGCCATACATAAGAAGTGAGGCTCTTGAGAACAACCGGAGCAGAAAAACATAAAACTCCCTCATGTACAAAATTGTGAGAGTCGGACATTTTGAAAGAGCATTATTCATGCCGCCTTTATAATTTTAGCTTCCATTAAACCCCCTATACATTTCACACTGTGCATTGCAGACAGTTGTTGGGTTCTGTGTGGATATTATAAATATTATTTTTTACATCCTAAGAAGGCAGAGCAGATTGAAAAATATGACTGTTTTCGCTGTTCTCGCTAAAAAACACACAAAAATCCATCTTTTTTTTTTAAACTGCTTATTTATAGCCGCTGTAAAAGAGCATTAGGGGCAGCCTCGGTCAAACTACCTAACAGCTTTTGAAAACGCCTTAAACTCAATTTTCTCCCCAAATTGGCCATTGTTAATGCGACGGCCACGTTCAGGCAGGGGAGTGATTAAAATCTCATCTCATCTTATAATTTCCATGCATCATAGTCCTGCCTGTCCCTCCAAATCTCTGACCAGGAGCAGGGTATAAAGCGCAGCGTGACACATGGGGGATGACGAGGGCGGAATTTCCACTCCGGTGCCGGCGAACCCAGCGATTCATTAAAAAGAAAGAGCGAGTCAGCAGGAGCGCTACGGCAACGAGGGGTTCTGGGGGGTGGGAGAGAATGGATATTTAGGTTCAGACAGTCGGTTTGAAAGCTAGCAGTCCGCTCCTAGTGAACCTGATCAAACAAATCTTAAACCAGCTCCCTCTGGTGGTGGTGTTGGGTTAAAAAGGTGTGTATTAAAGTGTGACGTCTACTTTCCAAGCGTGGAGATCGACAACGAAAACACCTTGAATTAGCAGCACAGCTTCCTATGGCGGAGAAGAAACGGCCAAACAGGAGTCAAAGGTGAATCCTCACCTAACCTTTGTTCTTTCCAGTTCAAGCCCATGAATGTTCATGTTATTTGTCTATTTGTTGTAAAACAGTCCAGGGAAACTTTTTTAAATATTTTATATTAATAGGCTTCTTTCTAAAATGATTTACTAAAACGCTAGATCCCCGCCGTTCAGTCAGGGTTTCTTCTGATTTCACCAACTCAACTATAAGACTTTTCTAAACCTTTTAAAGAGCGTTATCAATGGTATTGAAGACTACATCTCCATAGAAACATATGAACTTTGTTCAGCCAACTGCCGACAAATGTGCTCTTACCTACAACCGAAGCAAAAATGTTGGCTAGCAAGAGTGTGCTAGCAGTGAGTTAGCGGTGCATGCGACTCCAACTTTTACTTGACAAAAATGTCCTGTGAAAACAACAAAATACACGATATTAAATAGTCCTGCCAAAACAAAGACTTAGGACTTGAAGACCGGTAAGTAACGTATTTAAGGCCAACTTACTTTTTTTAATGAAGACATTTCAAGGTTTTAATTTTAGATAAATTAATTTAAGGTGTATCGACACCCTGTCAGTATTTTTGGACTTTTTTCTTCCAAGTTATTCACAGAAAAGGCGCAAATTTGCAAATTTTTTTGTAGAGCATATAAAATAAAATTAAAAAAATCATAAAAAAATGCGGCTTTGGAAGCTCAGATACTTTGGTGCAATGCTGCTTCATATGCTATTGGGTAGCATTTGTAAAGCAGCCAATCCTGTAGTTCCATTCAATTTCATGTAATGGCTATACTCCAATGAGGGAAATCAGTTGAACTGTAGATATTAGTACCTGTGATTGTACTAAAATGGTTTCCAATGTTTGTATTAATGCAAATTGAGGCATATTCAGAGTATGAACTACTGGAATAGGACTGTATAGGGATGTTTTTTAGGGGGAAGTCCCAAGTATTCACAGATTTTAGTTATTTACCGTCCCTACATCCCTCGTATTTTTCTTTGGAGTGTAACATTTTTAGCATCCGTTTTCTTCAAGAAGGTACAGCAGTATTTTAAAAATAGTATGAGTTTGCTTCTAGCACAAAATGCGCATGTCCTACCTCCCTGATTGGGACTGAGTTGTATTTTGACACAGCACACAGCTGGATCTGCTACGCCTCTCAACTTGAGCCTGACCTCTCTGAGGGAAGCTGACATACAAACAGACATGGTGGGAGGCCGCCAAGCCCACGCAGGGCGTCAGCGGGAGTGCCCCAACAGCTCTCTACAACGCTGTAATCATCTGAATTTTCTAATTACGAGACACTTCAACGGTTCTGTCTCCGCTGCTTGTAAACTTATTCCCCTTCATGAGGTAAAGAGCTGGCGGCAATATCTGCTGATGAAAGAAAAAGGAACTACGACGGCGTTTTAGCCATTGAGGGAAGAAGGAGGAAGCGAGGAGAAACAGCTGTCCCTCAAGTGTATTCTACGCAGCCGGGCTGTCCACTGAGAAAAGTGCAACCCAGCCACCTGTAAAGCAAAATCATTAAACCATTAACCTCCAATCCGTCTTCATTTGGGCACGCTAGAAGAAACTATACCAGCAGAACAGCTGTGGAGACTCAAGAAGTTGACTGTAGAAATGGGACGGAGCGAGGACTGGCACCACTAAACATCCACCCCTTCCCGGTTCCAACACACACCCCGCAGCCTGACCATGGTCAAGGCTAACTGCAGCTGCCCACCCCTCCCTTCTCCGTCCCTTTGTGGATCCCCAGTTGGGCGCAGCAATGAGAGGTGACTGGTGGCCGATTGTGATTTATGTGCTGCAGGGTTCTCCTGTGCGGATGTGGGCCGGTGGAGGCGGGAAAGATGGATCCCAGGTGCGACCGAAGGAGACAACCTGATTACAGCCTTCTACCTCTTTTCATCTTCATCTTCAACACGCGCCGCTTCGCTCATTCTTTGACTCACCATGTCACCATGGTGAAATGAAACGCCGGGGAGTCCGGAGTGATGAGCCGATGGTCAAAGCGCGGGCAGGGAGACGGGGTGTTCGTCTTGACAAGGGAAAAATTAAAAACAGATTGAGGGGGATGACGAGACCTAGACAGAAGGAAATTACTCTCCGTGGAGGCATGTCACAGATTTGAGCCGTGATCCGTTTCTAACAGACAAGCAGGTGTCCGTCTGAACAAATAGTTGTCTCACTTTGTAGACAACGAGTTGGCACACTGAAAGCCGTCAAATGCAGACAGTTTAACTCCTTGTACGTGTATGTTTGACTTTTCTCAACTTTTCCAGGCTAAAAACCAGCTTTTCTCAGTGCCCAAGGTTCCACCGACACCTCAAACCATTTGGGCTTGTCCAATTTCTAAAGCAACAATAAAACTTTTAGACTTTTTCAGAAAGAGCTTCACTTTTAATCCACTAAATGCTTAAAACCGTTTTTTCCCCAACTCTTCTACATCGATTTTTTACTTGAACGGTCAGCTGACATGCCTTTCCAGCCTGGCTTAGAATATCGGACACTGATAACTGATTCTTTGAAACACAGCTGATGAGTAGCGAAACATTTCTTAATGTTCCCCAAAGATATAGTGAGTATATTGTCTTGTCAAACAGTAGAAATGACTGAACTTGTAGCATTAATTTGCCAGTTTGTCCAGATCGCAAAGAAAAAAATTTTCATTTGAAAAAATAAATGATTAAAAATTTGGAAACGGCTCAAAGAAAACTTTTCAAAAGTACATATTCTTTGGGGGATGTGAAAGGTGGTTTAATTTGCATATACCTCGGGCTTTGTTTTTTTCATTATTCCAATTCTTCTATTAATATTTCACATATGCACTGTTGTGGCTGTTTGCACAGCATGCATGAATGCTTTTCTACTTTACATTATTCTCTCGCCTAAACATACCTCACAATAGCAACAGCCATGGAGAAATTAGTTCCAATCGTTTCATGTTTTCATTCTGTCTTAATTCTTATAGCCCAACACCTAAAAAAAAAAAAGAATAAAAAAAAACAACTCTCTTGCCAATGTGCAAATATAGCAGTGTGCATGACTAATTCATCCCCCCTTTAGTTCTTAAAATTCCCTCAGCGTTCCGATAAAAATTGGCACCATGTCTGTCAGTATTTCAATATTTCACAGGCATGTTCTCAGAAAAAGAAAAAAAAAAATCAATTTGTGGATACGTACAATTTTCAGAGCGAGGTCAGGCCAAGGAGAAATCCATTTATGTCCCAAACTTTTACTTTAGTTTGCTGTTGGGGGAAGAGAAGAAAAAAAATAAAGATTTCAATTTAAACACGTTAGCTTGCAGGTGCAAATTCAAATTCAATCTTGTGCATGAAGATTGAGACACAAAACTGATTTATCTACAGATCTGACCTATTTATACACAAACCAGAGGATAGATCTGCAGGTTTACAGTCGGTATCATCACTTGTTAGAAGCAGTGCACTTTACAGTGCAGCAAATGTAATGTACACTGCCAACCAAGCCGTACTGCATTGATAGACTGCCATCAAGTGGAAGAGAAAGGGAACTACACGTCTTATCTTGACTGCAGTGATTTTAAACCATTCCCTATATAGGGTTTTTACCTTGAAATCCTGCACTATAATTTGAGATCATATGGAAAAAGAACAAATGAAAAGAAAGCAAAAAAGTAGTACAATAGGCGATGCAGCTTTAGATCTGAATAGCAGTGATGTTTCTTCAGATGTTTGCAGGGGAAAAACACATCTGTAATGACACTTGCAAGCCCCAAACAGCATCCATTTTACCACTGACACAAAAAACAAAACGAACCGCAGATCTGATCTGCTGCCTAGAGGGAAAGGTGAAACGCTGGTTCTCGCTGTGCTAGATCATTGATCACCATCACAAGAGCAGTGTGCATCACAGAGCTGTTGACAGATGTGAAAATAGTCTCATTCACCCCTACTATGGCTTTGGAAGAGACACGAAAAGAAAAAGGTTTGCATAACCGGCTGGGTTGCAGCATTTTTTTTTACTTCAGTATCGCCATAAGTGGAGACTCCTACTCTGAAAATTTTTCAAAAGCAAATACAGTCGGGGTCTGAAAAAAGCTTGAACAGTGTCAAATGCTGAAGAGACCAACAGACAAAAGTGCAGAAATAGATAAAAAGGAGCATGCTTGTGAAATAATAATAATAAAAATGTATGTAAGTCTGGATTATGATGCAACAACATAAAGAGATTTTAATAAAATTGAAGGTAAAGAACTGCACAAACAGAAGCGCTGCAGTGTCCAAGCTGAGCTTCTGCCTCTCAGAGCCCTCTTCCCTCACTCAGCTCCTCCAGACTAGCGGCAGCAGCAATTAGCAAACACTTGGTAGAACTGGGTGTCTGCTGAGCTCATCATACAGACTAATTACAGCACAAAGCTCCTAAGGAAGATGTTAAAGGACTATGGAGGAACATGTGATGACTTCCTGAAAGCAGAGTGTCGGAAAGAGCAGGAGCTTCTTAAAGAGACAGAGGCCCAATTCCAAGGAGTTAACTTGCAAAATCAACTTTCTTTTAAGTCACGTTAGATCTGTACAGCACTTTTATAAAGACTGAAGACAACAGTTGCTTGGTTGCGCTGTAAAATGACACTATGTGCCAGGAAAATACTTCTACAAGGCAGTGCATGAACGGCACACTTTCTTTCGAAACTTTCCACCGTTCTCTGCTCTCGCACAGCCATCAAAATGACGTGTAATTATGTGACAGAGGAATGATGCCTCAGTTCGGGCTCTGGATTCATTCGCTGTTGGCTTAAGGGAGGCCACAGAGATGCCAGAGCTAAGGACTGAAAGTTGATTCTCAACTAACTTTAGGGGAGCTTTAAGACAAGGATCCTCAGGTTATTTCAAAATAGGAATGCGCTTTTAAAAAGAAAAGGATCAATACCTATTTCTCTGTTGCTGAGAGGCTTGGAGATAGTTTTAAAACATCTGGGGACAGCAAGCAAAGAGAGCAGCCGAAGTAGGTTTGAAATAAAAAGTGTTGGTGTGACTTGAAGGGCTTCAACTCAGGAGATTTTTTTAAAAAAATCTTAATTAGGAATGTTTCTACAAGCTGTTGGTGCAAAACTTGACTATTTACCCCAAAAGATATGTTGAAAATTGTTTTTAAAATCCTGTATAAACTTAGCTTAAATAAAGATGTTCAGCCTACAAAAGTGTTAGCTACAGCTCTTTGTTTTACCTTTTATTTTTCATTCATGTTAATTTGTTGAGTCTGAAGGCAATGCTGCATTTTTGATGACATACCATTAAAATATAAACATGTAAACATATCACAAAAATGTATTGACCCACTGTGAATCTACATATAAAAACATTTTGTCTTAAGTTAATGAAGGCTCCCAAAGAGAATCAGTGTTAAAAACATGCCAGGAAATAATCTAAACCCTGTTATTTTCAGGTGCCACCATTAATTGGATTACCACCTAAGCCTAGTCTAGGGTGACCAAATGTCCATATTTCACGTCCTGTCCCGGGCGTCCCGGGTTTTTTTTTTAGAAAGTGCAGAAATGTCCTGGTTTTTAAATTATACGTTATATTTCTAGTCCTCACCTTAAACACAAACTAAAAGTAATGGAGATAAAATTATATACTTTTTTTTAACCTATTACAGTCAAATTATTTTATTTGTGCAGCTGTTATACAACTGACTTTTGAATCTTTAGCACTGCTTTAGCACACAGACTTTAGACTTTGTTAATGTTGATCTTCAGGCCATCTAGTGGCACAGAATAGACATTGCAGCCATTTTGCATGGATATTAAAGACAAACCTCCACACGCACACACACACACACACAAATCTATAGGAGTGTGGCAAAGGTTTCAGAATAGTGTGCATATTGGTGATGCATCACATTGTTTTAGAATTGCAGGAAGAACAGATAGCAGTAGGAGCCTGCCCAGCATCCACCGTGAATAAAACACTATTGCATCTTTAGGTCACCTTGGACTTTTTCAGCGTCTTTGCTGTCTAACAGAAAATCTGTGCCAAATCAGCCATGTCCATCCTCTTCCCAGGTAGGCAACTAAACTCCACTTCCCCTTGTTAACACAAGCTAGCTTAGTAAAACTGTCAAGTAGTGACAGCAACATGAACCTAACATGGAGGTATTTCCAGAGCCAGCCGGTTTGTTGCCGCAGTGTTACACCATTCTGCTGTTACTATAGACGCACAGTCCTGCAGGAGAAATGGGTCAGTTGGCTTTAAACATTTACAACAGTTTTAAAATGTCTGAGAGAAGTGATTCCTTGCCGTGGTTGTTCGGGACCACTGTCCTATTAATATTTGATATTGCTCAGATTCTTAACAAGCTGTTGCAATCCATTTATTTAACACAACTGCTGTGGAGTCCTACTTTACATTTCATCTTACCATAAAAGAACCATTTAGACTTCAAATCTCATTTACAAGTGTTACACAACCAAGATGAAGTGTGTGTAGTACACTTCCTCTTGTACTACACACACACACACACAAAAAAAAAGATCACAAATAATATTTGATGGTTCAGTTCCCCAACTCAGCAGGAATTATTGATTGGTAAATCAACACTGGAAGCTTAGTTGCTTTTTTTTTTTAGGAGGATCAAGGATTTCAAAAGCAAAGAAAGAAGGCAGTGAATGGCCAATCTTTAACCAGTCGCATATCAGGACATGTGAATGGTTGGAACAAAGAACTAGTCAGATTTTTAGTTTGCGATGAATTGCAAAGCTTTGTTGCAAAAGACTTCAAGACTGAAGCATAAATAAAGAAGCATTTGTGCAAATTACATCTCTAAGATCAAGATATAGTGGAGTTTTTTTTTAGCCTCTATGAAACACAAGACCAGTCTGTGAATGAATCATAGACATCTGTATTCTGAAACAAACTCAATCTTCAAATCATGAGGAGAGGTAAAAACGGGAAGAAAAAAACCTTTATTTCAAGTTTTGTGTTGTACAAAGTGCACTGAACTAAAAAAAAAAAGGTTCTGGAAGCTTATAAAGCATCAAACAGGATAGGGTGAAGTTACCGGACACAAACCAACAAGAGTTAGAAGAATAGTAAAATCTGGTATTAAGAAACCAGATTTTATTTAAAATCTGAAAACGCTGTGCCGCTTTCTGCGATTAGAGCTGCAGGTCGCATGCTTTGCACATTTAGAAACTGAACATTTTGCCTGTTCTTTGCAAAAAAAACCTACTTTGGATTGGTCTTTTATGTAAAAACACCAATAAAATACATTGCAGCTTGGTTAAAGAGTCATAACAAGTGGTGTCTTAAGGAGACAGGACATATGGCCTGTTAATTGTTCACTCAGATGATTCCTCAGCAGAAACAGTTGCATGTTTTGTCGATATTTTGTTGAACATTCTTCTTTGAGCGCATCACAAGCACTTCAAAAACCTCTTTACCCACCAACTTCTGTTGTTTCTCCAGTTGCACTGTCAGGCAAGTCAACACAGAAGCATATGGATTGACAGACTTATAAACATCCACAAAAAAAAAAAAAAAAAGACACTCCAGAGCACAGCTCATTACCCCCTGGCAGGAGCAGGAACAGAGGAGTCGGCTCCGGACTCAATTACCTCCACCTTCCTTCTATCTTCCGCTGGATGTGACATGAATAACGGCCTTATGATTACCTCTAGCTCTGCACCAAAACCCTGCTGCTTGGAAGACTTGTGTAATTAAAGGAAGACAGCTGAAAGTTTGGGAAATTGCTCAGTGTTAGGATAGAAGGAAGAAAGTTAGAAAAGGAGACAAAAAAGCTTCTGTTGAGAGGTTGATAACAGGAAATGCAGCCTTGTTTCTACTGTATGGCCCGTTCAAGTCGGCTGGCGTACATGGATGTTCTCAATGAAATTTAGAAGGAAACTGACAAAGAAACAAGGAATATCATAACATTTTCTTGTGTAAGGCAATTAAAGACTTTCAAATTTGTTCTAAGGGCGCTCTTAGGAGTCGCTTGAGCCACACTGGAACAAACTATTTCAAAGCTTTTCAAGAATATAGAAGGAAACTGATCAGGATTTCCATGAACAACCCAAACACCACCAGCACTCAAGCCTGCTATAAACAGCTTGAACACCACAGTTGCTACTCTGTCTTACATTTAAAGGGTGCCAACCAAAAAGGCAAAACACAACAATGACACAATCCAGTCTCAGAGATCTAGAGATAATCCATTGATTTAATTTGATGGTTTTGGCTTTGAAATGCACGGCCAACAATGGAACCTTATGTAAACGCGTACATCCATTACAGATCATGTTCAGTCTGTTGAATTTACTTACAAGTCCTTCAAGACTCAATGTTATTTTGAGCGGAAACAAAATGCAACTGTGTGAAGACTCGTGTACAGAAAAATGTGACAAAACATATTAAAACCAGTTTCTTCAACATTACGTGTAGATTTTGTAAACTGAAACTTTCGTCAAGAGTTGCAATCAGCAGCCAGCTAATATGACAAGAAAGGATTAACTGTTTGGCGAAACAAAAGATGATGCGATTCATCAGGACGTTGCTGACATTCGTAGTCTCGTTCTTTGTGCCAGTGCAGGACGTCCTTGTCCATGGAAGTCCCACTTTCACATGCATATGGACTTCGAGGACACACTAAAGATGAGTTTTCCACTGGGTATGATCACCGTTACTGTCGTCGTCTAACTAATTACATGCAAGGCCAAGCATGGTGCACAAAGAACTGCACAGTTCTTTGTAATAAATCATGCAAACGTGTCAACACTGCAGAAAGTTTTTCATAATAGAATGATCATTTTGTAAGATCAGATTGTAGCATATCTATCATTCTGCCATTATAAATTACTTTGTTTTTCTTTTCTCTGCTTTTTGAAAACTAGCCTAAGCTCAGTCAAATTAGATGGATGCTATTCAGAATCTCAATTGGGTTTAGCTCTAGACTTTGAGAAGTACTGTACTACCTCTATCACCATGTTTCTGGTAGGTTCAGGTCATTTTTTAGAAATTGTGTCTCATGTTACATCAGACATGCAACTTTCAGCAACTCGTAAAATAAGCTGTGGTGGTAATTGCTTCCGAAATCTCTGCTCTCTCCACAGCCTGGCCCTCTTGAAGACCCGTGTTCGTTCAACGACGCATCCCTGCTTGAAGAGTCAGGAAAACAAGAGACACACAATTAGAACGTGCCTCGCAGAGACTCAAACAACACAAACACAAAGGATCGGGCTTCTTCATTCCTACATCGGGTCATGACATTGTCAGCTGTCGGCGTGCGCTACCCGCTTGACGAGTTCCCTCCCTCATCTTAAACATCTGCCAGTCTAGTCATAAAACACACACAGATCCCTCATCCCTCCGTTCACTCCTTACATAAACATCATTAAAAGCTCGCGGGGTTGCAGCTACGCGACACCCGCCAGGCGTGTCGGGTAAACTCCATACGAGCTCATTAACTTCCCAAGTCGTCAAATTACCGCGCGAGGGCGTGCGAACCTATAGCAGAGGCAGAAAAGTAGCGCTTGCATGTTGTGTTTTCCCTTGGCCTCATGCGCGAGCGAATGCATGAGTGAGCGTGTGTAGCTCCAAGCAATAGGTGGTGGTGGGGAGGACACAGTTCACTCTGCAATAAGCAAACTCCTGTTAAAATATTCATGAGCGAGCTTCTCGGCGGGGTGCAGCAGGTTGAGCCGGGTCAAGCTCATTTAAACAGCGGAGTGAGTTAAAATGGGAGCAGTGGCTCTGGAGAGTGCCGGTTAGCTGAGGTCAGTGGGGGGGGAGGGAGTGGAAATAACTGATGAATTTAATACATTTAAAATATTTAAAATATAACATTAAGATTTGATATATGGTTATCTGGAGTTGTTAACTCTTTTCAAAGACACATTTGGCTCGTAGGCTTTGGTATAATGATGGTAACATCAAAGTGCACCAAAGTAAATAGGGCAAATTACAGTTTTTCCACTGCCAGGCCTAACAGTTGGTTTAAGATGTCTGCTATGTTTTTTGGGGGGGATTGAGGAGCGTTTGGAGCTACAATACCAGAACTTCAGTTTGTTCAAATGTAGCTTTGCTAATACCAGGCTTAATTAAATATTAGTATTAAAAAAAAAAAAAGCCCTTTTAAAAATGGACGACTTTCCATGTTGGAGACATAGCAATTGTGGAAAATAGTGGTCTGGTTCAACGAGAACGAGGTGGACATTTTTGGCCTACATTGGGAAACTAGTTGATGGGAAGATGGATCGGGTCAACCTGATTGAAGGCCTGTTTGAGGATGAAAAACACATGAGACTGTAGTAAAGTGGTAGCATGAAGCAAGTTACAGCACCTGAGTGTGTTCAGCCTGCTGACCAAATTACCAAACGAAACACTTTACCAGAGAGACATTCTACAAACAATGTCTTCATAAGTAAAACATAAAGAAAAGCCTTAGTAACTGCTCCGTTTGTGGTTCGTGGCAGGTTGTCTGGTGCAGTCTCATTTGCGAAACAAACTATAGAAGAAAAAAACAAAAATAAACAAACTAGCATAGCTAAGAAATTGAGAGGAGTTCATTAAAAGCTAATTCAGAGAGGTGGCAGCCAGAGCACCAAAGTACACACAAATTTTAGTGCAACCTTTGCAAATATTTATTATGTTTTTTGGAGATCATCTGCTTGGGGAAAAAAGGACCATTTCCTCCTTTAGTGTGAGTGTTTATCACGCAGCAAACAGCTGGAGGCCTCGGGGAAGGTCACCAGACTGACCTAATTGGTAACATCTTGTCAAATGTTCCCATGAACCAAGTTGGCGCACCTGTTCTTCAAAAACCGTTGCCTACTTCCACCATAAAAGACCGAGCAGTTAGTGAGTGTTGGTAAATCTGCTTACCTTTTAATGACTTTTAGTATCCCACTTCTGCAGGCGACGAGGCTCAAAGACGGGGCGGTTAACACGCCATATTAACAACTCCACACATACTTCAAGCAACCTGGATTCTGTAGCTCTTTTCTCTTGCTCCAGTCTCTGGGACTTTGATTTTTAAATGAAATGCAAACTAAAAGTCTCATTGTACTCCTTATGTATAACAAAAGGAATAGTTTCAATTTCCCCCATCTCTGTGCTCCCTTTCAACTTATCTGAGAATTCAAGGTTTAAAAGATGAGAGATTTCCCAAGGACGCTGTGACCTCTGTCACTGAAAAAGAGTCAGTCACTTTGCCCGAACAAGACGACATCCAGGTTCTGCTCCAAGAATTATGGAAAACCCAGGCATCTCTATCGGAAGAAATTGAAAAAAGAATTCTGGCAGAGAAAAACTACGAACGCTGCTTCGCACAGCACCAGCTGTATGAAAGGCTAAGTGCTGAACTCAAGCAAAGCATGGTGGACGCAGTGATCTCAGAACCGAAACAAGAGATGAGAGAAATAGCTGAGAATCAAACAGCCACTGTCAAAATTGAGATTTACCTGAATGAAGAGTTACTCCCTAAGCTACAATTTACTGAAGAAGAGAAGGTCTTTGAAACACAACAAGATGGGGAGCAGCAAGTGGAGAAAATGTTATCTAGGAAAACTGCGGTAGTTATAAGAAAAGGAGAAAGGCAGCAAAGAAAGCTACAATAGAGCTGAAAATCCTAAAAAAAAAAAAAATAATAATCAAAAGATTTCTGGAGAAAACTCTGAACAAGAAGCCATCAACCTGGATCACTGGAGACACAAGTGGTTCTTTGGCTCACTTATATCAAATGATGATATAAGTGAGCCCCTGTTCTAACTTTGGTCTTGAACCTGCCTCCAAGCCTAACTCCTTAGTTCTATAAATAGGCTATTTTAGTAATATTGTGTTTGGTGTTATGATCAGTTACTCAGTACTTGAGTAGTTTACCAAATACTTTTTACATTTGCTTAATAAAACATGTTTAAGGTATGCTACTCTCATTGAAGTACAATTTTGGGGTACTTTAACCAACTATGATTGCTCTATGTATCACTTTTTAAAAACAAAAACACTGCCATAAAATGTCTATGACTGCAGTGAACGTCCCACCCCATGACAGTTGGAAGACGCCCCCTGGTGGTCGTCCCTTATTCTAATTTCTGAAAGGTGACAACTCTAGCGATGCCGCCATGAAAATCCTCTTTTCCCCGTTTAAGCAATAAACCAACTCAGACCTTAGAACGACTCGTCAATCACGCTGAAATCAGCGTCGCCATCTTGACGGGCTTTTCCACTAGAAAACGCTTCTGGAGGTATCCTACACACCGTGTGCAGGTTTACTTGTGCAGAACAGGCACGAAAAAGTCCAGTTTTATCGCCCACCTCACGCATTAGCAGCTGTCTCCATTAGCAGCGGTCTCCATTAGCTTCCTCCTCGTCTTCTCCCGCGTTCTTCTACCTCCTTCTTCCTATCGTCCCATTGTCCTGTTTTCTTCTTCTCTGTTGAGTTCACTTGTCCCTCGTTAACCTAAACTACTTTAATAGATAGGAAACTCAATACAGTCTTTAAACTAATGACATAATCAAACAGGAAGTGTATTCCTGTTTCATTATGTCATTAGTGTACTTACATCAGTAAGTACACTAGTGATGGGTAAATGAGGCGTCATGAAGCGTTTCGACACCGTCACTAAATACTGACACCTGCTGGACATTAAAAATCCCTACAGGCAATGTGGTTGACAGACTGATTTGATGACCTAGTCTATACAATAAGATTTAAGTCATTGTATTTTGTCATATTTTCAGTTAAATTCTAAATATATTTGATATTCTTAGATACAGTCAAATACTGTGAACATGTACCATAAAGTGAAAATTTAAGTGAACGTGTTTGGAATGAAGATGCTTGTGGACTGGAGTTTTTTTTTTTTTTTTTTCACTAATTTTCATTCAAAAAATACGTTTTTCCAACATTTTGAAATTTTGTCCATTATGTTTTTTTGACAACTTTTCCTGCTGTAGAAAAAATTAAGTAATGCATTTATATGAAATAATTTGTAAAAAGCAACTGAGTAATTTGTAGAATGGTTGTATACCTGAGTTTATCCAGGTGTATCTGGGATTCATTCTGATGCCTGGCCCTATAATGCCTCACCATTGAGGAGGTGGATTTATTTAAATAAGACAGTTCTGTCAAACATATGCAACACTTAATCTGCAGAACATAATATGAAAGTAAACTAAGTCAATTTCAGCTGAATTTGGATTCGGATAGATCAAGTAGAAACTGAAAAGAACCGGATGAAACAACAATGGTAAGATATTGGTTAACAAGTGATAACCATTACTTTATTTTCTGATGTAAGATCAAAATGGTCCCAAACTACGAAACCTTTGGTTTGCCTTGAGGCTCCATAGTTGACGCTGTACCGTAAAAGATCAAGAATTATTTTGGCAAATGTATCCCGTTGACAGATTCGCTTCCTTATAAACAGTTTGGCCGCCTGTGTCATTTTGAAACAGATCCTGTATCGGTCATGTGACTTGCTGAAAGTGATATGTGCACTGACACGGGGTTTGGTCTATGGGTTTGACGGATGCGCCGACGCATCGGTGTTGCCGGACCCATCACTAAAGTAGACAAGTCACCTCCAGAAAAGCTTTGGCTTTCTGCTTTTTCCATTAATTCTCACGTTACTCACAACAGTAGCCGCTCCCCGCATGTATATACAGTCATTCGGATTAAAATTGTACAAAAACAATAATACAAGTTTCTCACTTATCCTTTTTTTTTTTTTAAACATAAAACCAACCTTGTAAATATTAAAGGGCCTTAAATGCATGGTTTTTAACCAGGGGCTACATATGGTAATGTATGGGATTATATCACTGTCAGGACATTTAAACTTAGCAAAGAATGATTTCCTGGCTCTGGGTGTTCACTGTGTGCAATTCATACACACATTACCAACTCAAACAGGGAAAGGGAGCTGAGCTGTCATAGCATCATCACTTTGTCACGAACACAAATAAACTCTCTCGACCGGATACGTCTCAGTCAAACGAACTAAAACTGTCCCGAATCCATCAATCGAAGCAGCGGGGAATATATGAGCAACTAAGGTGTCAGTTTAGTGTGTCGCCTCAAACTACGTTTAAATTACATGAAAGTTTGAGGGCATTTTTTTGTCTTGGTGAAGCTCTTCGTCTCACATTGTCTCAAAATAGGGCGACTTGCTGAGGGAAACGGCAGGAGGTTCAGTGTTACCAGAACAGACTCAGATCAGATCTAGAAGTGCCTTCAGGACTGTCAGCTCATGTTTGGGAACGTGAACTCGAGGTATGTTGCTTTCATAAGTCATATGGAGTAAGAGATCATTTAAAGACCAATTCCTCCTCCTACCCCAAGTCTCTCGGCTGGTCACTTGGACTGAAAAACATAAAACAAATGTTTAACTTCTCGATTAACAATGCAAGAATATAGCAAGATTAAAATCCCATAGTTATAAACCACATTTAAGTTCGTCATACAAATAAAATACATTCATTCAAATTTGTCCTTTAACTTTAGTCAAATAAAAATGCTGGTTATGAGCTACACAAATATCCTTCAGTAAGAAAATTACCAAGCTAATTCTGATCTCCATCCACCTTTATTGGTGTCGCACTGACCTCTGGTGGCTGGATGGGGTACTGCGGTACTGATGAAGACAGAGCCATGATGGTACCTTAAATTCTTTTACTTAAATAAAAAAAAAAAAAGTGTACATCACATTATCTTTTACAATAGACATGTCTTTTTAAAAACTCTCTGGTTTCCTTACATTTGAATTAATTTGTATACAAATTCCTCTGAGAAAAAAAAAAAATCAAAAATAAGAAAATTACTCTCCATAAAACCTGCAGTTTCTTCCACAACTGATTTACTGTATGCTGTGATTGTATCATAATAAAGTCTTCAGTTCAGTCGTGTCAGATGTGAGCTGTTTTACAGCTTTGACAGAATTAGTTTGATTTCTCCTAAACGATGCAGGAGCCCTGGAGATGTTCCACAGTTTATACTCTGTGAGAATCACTTTGATGATGAAATGCTTTTTGGACAACACTTTGATAATACTAACACACAGTTAACAACATACTTCATGAAAGAGAGGACACCAGATGAAAGGGAAGAGACAGCATTTCTGTTTTGGAAATGGTGCAAATCAGTGATGTTGCCTCGACAGTCCAACATGACCATCTCTGATTTTTATTTTAACGTGCGATTGTGATGCTTCTGGCAGCTTCAACTACACCTGAAGATTAACTTTAGCATGAAGTTGGAAGCTTAAAATACTGATTTTGTTGCTGCTATGGTTGATGCTCGCCTACTGGTGAGCAGAGGGGGTCATGAAAGTAAGTGGTGGTGAGCTCATGTGACTGGAGACCAAAAAAAATACAATAATATAAAAGCATTTCAGAACAGCAGGCCAGTCTTCATAACTCCAGAATGAAAGGAATTCAGACTGGGTTAACTAAAGCAGAAACATCAAACCATTTTCAATGTAAACATGAGCATAGGCAGAGCATGGCAGACAAAAACAAAAGATTTGGCAAGAACAACAACAAAAAAGAATGTTCCACTTTTCAAACATGGGTAATGCTCCATGGGACAGCCTGAACTTTCCCAGAACGTCAAGATTACTTTACCAGAACTAACCAGAAACTTTCTTAGAGCCATCATGGAACTTATTGGGTTCTACCGATAAGGGATTGGTGCAAAAGTCAGTGATTCAATGCTTGATTTTCTGGATTCGGATCATCTGTCAGTTTTGTACCTTGATTTGTTGTGACTCTGTGCCACATAAACAAAAAAGCAACTCAATTACTTTACCTGGAGCTATATAACAAACCTACTAGCACTTCCCAAGAATATACTGGGTACTTTTTTGGGATTTTACCATAACTCAAAAGGAACTTTTCTGGTTTACTGCTTACCAAGTCCTTGCTCAACACGCAAACTATTTTTGTGGAATCTGATTGTTGCCCAGGAGTAAACTGGCATCAGCAGATAAAGCTTTTTAAAGATTGCTGCAAGAGTAAACCGATTACACCAAAGTATTGAAATTAGCTTCCAAGTTCAGAAAAAAATCCTGATAATTTTCCAAAAATGCCTGAGTAGTTTCCAGAAAGTATGTGGTAAGCTCATAAAATGTTTTGAGACTCTCTACAATAACTCTGACACCCTGCAGCTCACATTCCTTTTTTTTTTTTTTGTGAAAAAGGGTATTTAAAAACAAAAATCCAAAGAATTAAAAGGGAAAAAAAAAACTTTATGATGCAATTATGGATTAGACATCCAGAGACCTTTTCTAAAAATGATGCCAAAGACTCACTTTGTACATCGCCCGTCCCCTTTTCTGTGCACAAAAAACAAAAGCAAAAGTAAAGGCATTGTTATTTTTTCTTCCTACATCTGTCTCACTTGCTTTACTTTGTGTCCAAAACGAAAAAGTTGGCAGAATGTGAAAAAACAAATGTCACTCATGTTTTCTCAGAGCAAAATATTTGTGAGAGCACTGCTTTATCCCTGCTCAGGAGCTCCACCTGGTGATGCATCACAGGTAATAGTGATTTGATTGTTGAGGAAAAAAAAAAAGTAGGAAAAGGGTCCAAGTTCTGGGAAACTAACCTTCAGTTCCAGGAAAGTGGAGGCTGTATTCTATACTACTACCAAAACATGATGCATTTTTTGCTATATATGAGTACGACCTTGTAATAATCCGCAAGTTCTCAGTGTGAACCGATTCCAAAAGCTAAATGAAAAGCTTTAAAACAATAATCTCACACTAAAAACAGACTGAGCTGGTCTGCTGCATGTCAAGCAACTTCATATCCAGCTTAGTTGATCCGGACTGAGAACAGGAGGAGTTAGGATTTAAGAGAAACCCAGACATTTCCAGTGTTGAGGGCAGTTCTGAAGGGCAGTTCAGCTAAATCCTCTGCTTCCCTGGAGGATCGTAGATTTAGACCAACATCACAGTTTTTTTGTTTAAAAAAAAAAAAAAAAAAAAAAAAAAAGAAAGATCAGAAACAGAGGAAATGTCAAGGCTTCCCTCTTTTAACAGTGCTAAGGACATACATGAACGTTAAATGAAGTGCTGCTGGAGAGTGTAAAAGGAGCTACTCTATTATATCTATGCATCAGTCGCACTAAAACTTCAGTCCTGCACTGCATTCTTCTCACTAAAAAAAAACAAACAAAAAAAAAAAAACACCAGAAAGTGTCTTATGTGGTTTGGCATTACATTTCTACATAGCAAGCCATTTGACAAGAGAAAAGACCAGCTTTAGTCTTGTGAATTTCAAAATAAGGTGACAGTCAAAGTCATCGACTACTGCTTGAAAACACAGATCATCTGGAACACTAGTATCATCTGTGGCATTAGGGAAAGAAGCAGACACAGTGCCTAAGAAAAGTATTCCACCTAAACTGACCTGCCATGAAAGGAGAGCATTAATAATGGGAGGCTGGGCAACTATTAGTGTGGCTTTAATGGAAGGAAGCCATAGTTGAAAGAGTCCAAGTTAATGTTTGACAGGTGAAAGAAGCTAATTTGGTCAAATGAGACCAAAACTGGACTTTTGGCCAAAGAGTTAAACCTTGTATGCTGGGAGATTTACCCTAAACATCCCTTTGAACACACCATCCCAATGGAGAAACATGGTGGTGGTAGCGTCTTTCTGTGGGCATGTCTTTTTAGCACAAGCTGGAATTTGGACGGTTACAAAACTGAATAATCTTGTGGGGGGGAAAAAAAGCTGGTTATAATGGCCCAGTCAAACTCCAGAGCCAAATCCCATTGAGGATTACAGCAAGGTTAAAAAAACCCCCAAAAAACTAGGGCAGCGCCTCCCATGACTGCAGCCTTAGGCACCTGTCTACCCATGTCTAATGTTTTTTGTCCTTGGATGGACTGTACTAAAATATAAATTTCCCCACTGGGGGTCTAAAAAAAAAGATATTCTTGGAACTGATGTCCACATATAATCTCCAACCAATCTGATTAAACTTGAGTTATTTAGTTAAAGAGAAATAGAAAATACCAGTATTTGGAAGACATGACTCAGAAAATTTGCTAAATAAATTAATGGGGATAAATAAAAAGATCCCACAGGTCAGACTTCTAATTGCAAAAATATTATTCCTTCCACCTAACAAATTTTGTGTGATAAAACTTTGATAAAATGTGTCAAATGAAAAAGTTCAGAGGTTATGGATACTTTTGTGAGGCACTGTACGTCTTGTTATTGTAGAATAATGTTTTAACTTTTCTTGCTAAAATTTTATTAATTTGAAGTGGGATAAATCAGAAGTTTCTTTTTTTTCCCCATTTCTCTACGCAAGCTGGCTTTGATTTCCAGCTGATAAATAATGTGAGGGTTAAATTATAATTTTAATTGCACATTTTATTCATGGGACCAAATGAATGCGTCAGGATTTTAAGTGTCCAACACAAATCCCAACTAGTTCAGTTAGGAGTTCTGGTAAAGTGCAGCAAATATACCAGCTGTTTAAAAAATAAAAACAGATTTCTTCACACAGCTTGTGAGGAATCTGCGATTTCCAACCGCCACGTATCTAAATGGCAGTCAGCGTTGTGCTCTCGTCTTGGATACAATCGGCAGCTCGGACCACTACCAGCATCCAAACAAAGAAAACAAAGGCTGTCTGTTAAGAAGACAAACAAAAGACTTCCAAAGGGTAAGGCGGCAAAAAAAAAAGTTCACGACACATTTCACGTCTGCACACTTACAAAAACACGGAAGCGGAGGCCGAGACGCTTTGTCAGTTCGTAAGCCGGACGGCGCCGCCGGAACGCGTTTAACACCCGAAGACGGCGATGTAAACTAACAGAAAGGCTCTGGTGTCAGTTGCAGGCTGACATCTTCACAGCTAATAAAACACAGAAGAAAACAGAAACAGTCGGGCATGATCGCACCTCTGGTTCTGTTGGGTTTAGCCAAGAGGCACCGGTTTGACATGAATACTTTGATATACAGCAAGAACTTCTGCATCTGGCAGTTTTAAGTAGGTTCTGTTATCTGCTAGAGAGCTTCCTATTGTAGCAGACGGTGCCCCATTGACTGGAGAGTGGTAGAGAAAATAACAAAAAAACCCAACAACTGACGCACAATAACACGCACACCCATACATGCAACACCAGAACCAAGAAAGCCAGAAAAAGCCAGTTGGAAGAGGAGATCCAGCTCCTCCATCAGCCCTCTGCCGATTGGTTAAAACTACTCCTCTGTTAGCGCCCCCTTCAGGATGAGCAGTGTCCCCTAGGTGCCTCCAACAAGAAGCTGGCGCTCGTCCAGAGAGCCGGAGGAGTTTGAGGGAAATCAGAAGCTCCCCAACATCAACCAGGAGTGGAAGTGAGGAAGGGCCTAAAGCTCTGTGCCGGCCGGTGGTTTGGAGGTGGTCACAATCTTCATGTACTGGGTGAAGATGGTCTCGAACGCCTCGTCTCTGTGGATCATGGCGCCAAACACCAGCGGCTGCAGAAGACACACACGCTAAACTGAATTGGGTTTATTGGGAAAATATGAAGACTTCTGTTTGCAACAAGTAAGCCAACAGTATTAAAACTAAACAACTTTTATTACATGTGGTTGCCAAACATTATACACCATCCCTCTTTCTAGCAAGATGAGCCATATATTGGCCTAAAAATGTCAAGTGCATTGATATTTCTAGGTTTAATTGCCTTCTTCACACCCAATCGTTTCCAAGACAGGAAACTATGAGAGGCAAATCCATTAGCTTCTCCATGTTTGGTTCTGGTTATAAGGATGCAGAAGAGGCTAGAACCAGAAGGTTGATGTGACAACCCGTTTTTAATGTATTTTGGTGCCAAGTCGTTCAGAGATTTATAAACTAACTGTGGCAGTAACCAAGCAACTAAAGATAAATGCATTGATCAGTTTCTCTAGACTTTGCTGAAACATTAGTCCTTTAATCCTGGAAATATTCAGGTGACAGAAGTCTGACTTTGTAATTGTCTTTATTGTATGTGTCTCTGGTTCAGGTCTGAGTCCCTCATTTCTTCTCAGATTTCTTCCAAGCCTTGCTGGACATTGAGATATGCCTGTAGTCTCTTTCCGTCTTGCACCACTCTGCAGGTTTCTTGACTAATCTTAGAGAGTCACCGCCATGCCACAGGCATCTATAGATCTGATAAAATCCAGTTTTGAGCTTCTTGTGATTTTGGATCAGCTGTGGTTTATTTGCTGGAATTCAGACATGGAACTCTTCTGGGTTTACTTTGGAAACCAAGCTTTGCTGCAGGTGTTTTGCAGTCAGTCCAAGGTGCTGGGCCACCTGGCCTCCTTATGAACCTGGCAGCAGCCACTGATTGCTTCCACTTTGTGGCATAACTCTGGAAACATTTGAAATCTATCCCATGTTTTTGTAACATTTAGGTACAATGCAACAAATTCTTTTCTGAATGCTTGGAACAAAGCCCTTAACTTGACACTACATACTTGCTCAAGCTTACAGTCGGAGCAATAATTAAAAAGTTTAAAAACAGCTTGCATGGAAAAGGTTGGATGAAGAGCAAAGTTTGTTTTTCCCCTCCAAACAGAGTGAACTACAGCAAACAGTGTTATCTTTCACACATCCAGCAGGGAGCTGAAGAGTGATTCCAGGAAAAAGTGTTTTGCATCCTAGCAACACAAGCATATCATATTTCTAGTGTAATACACACTTGGCCATGGAGTATGAGACCAGAGGCCATCACAAGAGTGTGTTTAGAAACAGTCTCTTAAGTAGCGAAGCGCTCACCTTCTGAGTGGAGGGAGTGGCTATAGAGATGCCCATGCCGCTTCCCGGCAGGACCGACAGCACCTTGTACTAAACGGGGATAAAATTAAATGGTATTAATTTAGGAAATTCATTAAAGTTAAACAACGTGGATCATAGAAAGTGTTCAACCTTTTGTATTCTGGAATACATTTTCTGGCCTACAGGAAGGTGGAAGAGGGAGAATACCTTCTGGATGTCTGTGATGTCCACTAGCTTGATCACTTTATTCTTCTTGGAGGAGCTGGATTTGGAGCTGGAGCTCTCGAAGCAAAGATAACTGACGGACAAAAAAGGAGGGAGGGAGTAATGGCGGTCAAAACTGATCTTTATAACTTCTTTAGTGGTCAGTTCCTCCACATGAGCGACAAGGGTTAAGCTTACTTCTCTGTGACGTAAAGAACTCCATTCCTGATGTAGTCCGTGGGCATCTTCCTATCCCTGTTTATCAGACAACACCTCCAGCCATTCTCGCACACTAAGAGAAAAAAGAAAAACCTCAGATTCAATTTGCAGCCTTTGACAACCTCAGTTTAGAGTTTGCAGTGGTTGTAGTAAGTTTCCTCACCAGCCAGAGGGCGCTCTGTTTCCGGCAGGTTGAAGATCTCGTGGAAGGGACCCTTTTTGGTGCTGTGGGAGCGACCCGCGTCGTCTTCTCTGCTCATGCCGCTGGGGACTGTGGCGAGGCTGCTCCGAGACACCACCGGCTGAACCTGGTGGAGGCAGGGGGGATGAGGAGAGGAAGGAAGAAACAGGAGGAAGAACAAACGAAAAAGAAACCCAAAGAAACAATGACAAAAATGAGATGGTCAACAATAGCAACAAAAGAAAAAAAAAAACAACAAACAATGAGGGGGGGAAGACAAAGAGGTGAAAAGAAGAGGAAAGGGGGATAAAAGAGGGAGAAACAGGTCACGTGACTGAAAGATCCTCCATAAATCATCTTCGGCTGTTAGTACTGAACAATGCGCGGCTCTGCATGTGCACTTCATTGCGTCAGGCTCAGGTGTAACGTGCAAAGCAGAGAGGGAGGCTGCCATTCAATCAGCCTCTGTATGAGCACAAACCAAAATGACACTGGTTAGTCAGCAGCGCCTTCCTCCAGCACTCGCACACCTCAAACCTTTTCACATTTTCTCACGTTCTAAATGTATTTTATTGTTTTTCATTTTGTAATTGACCAACACAATGCAGTGCGTAATTGGAAAGTGGAAGGAAAATGAAATGTAGCTTCCCAAATCTGACACAAACAATAATATGAAAAGTGAGACAAGCATTAGATAAAGATTCGGTTAGGAGTTCTTTCAATTCCCATTCTTTGCAGATGGGGAGCAATAAGTTTCAAGCCTTACCGCACATTTTTAATTGGACTTTGACTAGGTCATCTTAACTAATGAATATGATTTGATCAAAACTGTTGCATTGGAGTTCTACCACAACGTTTACAGCCCAGAGCGCCATCTGTGTCTTTGGTAAGATTAAATAAAATTTGCTTAGAGCCACAAAAGCTCTAAGCAATCTCACTCTGAACTATGGAAATCCAAAAAATTAGCTGATTTTCAGAAAGTCTGCTATGAGATTTTACTTTATTTTTATTTTTTACATAAAAAAAATATATTTATATATTTTTGTTTTTAAGTTTTAAAATACAGAAAACCAAACTTGAAATTTTTTTCCAGGGAATCTCTTAGGAAAAAAAGTGTAAATTTTGCAAAAGACAAGTGACTTCATAAAAAGCAACAAAAAAAGAATATTCCTTATACTATCATGGTTTTCTTTTTACCACAGTTTTACAAAGACCAGATTAATTGCTAATAGCCAACATGATCTATTTCCAGCTGATTGAAGTCATAGTTTTAAAGCTTAAACATACTTTACACTTCTCAACTGATCATTTTTATTCTGGATTAGGAGAATTGGCATGAAGAATAAAAGCAAACGCACACCACACTTCTTAGATTTTCCATCCACAATGATGCTGCAGATAGATAAGGTGAATAAATGTGAAAAGGCTCAAGTTGTGTGTATACTTTTGCAAGGCACAGCGTGTAATAATGCCAACCTTCACACTAAAAATGAATCCTGAGTGCTTTATAGTTCCAGCTGCTCTACATACAACGGCCACATAAAACTATCAGCATTTATAATTCTGGGTTTATTAGTGCTTGTTAAGGTAAAAAAGGGGGGCTTTATGAAGTCAAATAATAATATAAATGAAACAAAAACTGTTCTAAGTGCATCTTGACTACTCGATAACACTACTTCTTATTGAGCATCTTGCCAGTGGATCAGAAATGTCAGAAATGTTGGTGGTTCATGGAGAACCAAGTTGTTAAAAAATAAAACCCAGCGCGAATACAACATTTATTTTTAACTTAATTTCTCAAATATTTTCTGACATTTTTAATCCATTCCACTCACAGTCACTGTCGGGTGGGATCCCGAGGTGTCACGCATCACACACACGCACACATACACACACACACGCTTTGAGGTGAGCTCATGGCACACCCATAGGCAGAGAGGGGTGAGGTGGGGGGAACCAAAGGATGGGAGTGGGAGGGAAAGAGGGAGGACACACACCAGAGCACCCTACCTTCTCAATGCAGGAGAGCTGAGAGAGAGAAACAACAGAATATACCTGAGACCGAAGCCACGCATGCTCACACACCTTTACGTAACCACACAGACAGAACAGGAAGTGAGAGTGGGGGTTGTGATGATTTATTAAGAGCGCTGATATTTGGAGGCTTTTTGATCTTCGTTTGTTTTTCACTCCTCTACGTGGTGGCGGGGGGTCTGGAGGTGTTCAGAGCTTTCAAGTCTAACCTGTTTAGGAAAAGTCTGAGAGGGGGGCGGGGGGAAATCAACTAAAATAAGGGGGGCATTTAGGCCCACTTACCCGCCGGGACACAGTGGCGTTGGTCCGCTCTTTGAGCTGGGGGTCTGTGGGAAGGCTGTTCCACACGATGTACGGCGTGTCGTACTTGTCCCGCAGCTTCGGACAGCTCTTAAACAGGAAGTCTATGATGAAGAACTTGATACCGGCATACACTCCTGTGGAGAGGAGACACGGAAATGGACAAAGGTTAACGTTCCAAGTTATCCAATCAGTTTGTTGTCATTTTAATTAATTAAGAAATGCAAAAACTTAAAAATGTATACTAGATTCCATTTCAAATTGAATTTATTTCTAGTTTTCTTTTCTAAAAAAAAAAACGAAATTACAAATGATTACAAAATATTTTCAAAAATGTGGCTTTTATTTCAGTTGTTTCTTCTGTAGTATGACAGAATATTAGAGACAGGCTTGGAAACTTTTTGTTTAATTATGAGAATATAGTATTTGTATAAGCAGATTAAAAATGCAATATTGCCAGTAAAAAATATCTTAGAATTACAAGAAAACATAACTAACGGAAAAAAAGCTCAGATAGTGATCAGGATGTGATGTCAGCAGCTCAGTTCGTGTAGTTCCTGCTTCAAAATAGACAGTTGCTTGCATCATCATTTCAAAGTCCTTCTACTAATAATTTATGTCTAATAATAATTTATACTAATAATAATAATATTACTATAATAATAATTTCATCCTGATGTGCTAAAAGATTATCATCTGTATAACTTGTCCCACGAATAACTTCACCATATGCGCAACTCTCCTAATGTAATTGTTTTCATTGGAATTTCCATAGAATTACTATTGTATTTTCCAAATATTACAACTGTATTCTATTGTCTTTAATAATAATCTATGTCTGTCTCTACCATTCTGTCGTAGAGTTGACCTGAATTCAAAGACAAATGAAAAGAAATCGTAAAACACAAAACAAGGTTGCGGCCTTGCATGTGCTAATCTCACTCAATTCAAAGAATGCATTGTTTGGGGGATGAAAAGTACAGATTTCCCACAAAAAATGTAATCTTCAAAAACGAAATTTGATTAAACGATAAAGTTGATTTATCGCCCAGCCCAAGTTACCATTTCAAAACCACAAGAGTTTTCCTTCATGACGTTGCTAATTAAGTTCCTTTAGAGATGAAGTTCCTAGATAATTGTTCATCAAAAGTTACACATTTTTCCTTCACTAAAATGTCAAGAATTCTGTTCTTTTTTTAGCCAATTTTCAATATATTTCTACAAGTATCCGACTTTAAACACTGAACCTGTGGAGATAAAAGACTGAGATAACTGGTCAGTTTTGTCCCATACTTTCCATAACCATTTACAAACAGATCAGATAAGCAACCAGCTGCCACTCACCGGCAGAGGAAGGTTACACAGCTACTGTATGAATGCATTTGTTTGTGTGCAATGAATGAAGAAAGAAGAGCTCTATCTATTCGAGGTCCTTCGGCAATATTTAGAGAATGTCAACTAGATGAAAGATAAATTAAAAAAAGGGGAAGTGTGTGTGTGTGTGTGTGTGTGTGTGTGTGTGTGTGTGCATGTGTCTCACCCATCATGAAACCCATCAGCTTGTACGGGAGGATGCAGGAGAAGATGAAAGCAACCCACAGGCAGATGTAGAGCTTCCTGGTGCTATCTGGCTGCACCCACATAAACAGACTGCAACACGCACAGGAAAGAGATACACACAGAATAAGTCGGAGTTTCACGGCATGCGGGGCAGGATGTGGTTTCAGGTGAAAGACTCACTTCTTTATCTTCTCCAGAACGTCGGCCATCTTACCGAAGATGTTCTGTGGAGAGAAAACACCAAAAACCATCAAATTTTTCCTCCATTTTTTTTTACTGTTAAGATTGATTTTTAAAGAAAGGGCGTCCTACCTGAGCTTTTTGTGCAACATCGAGTACAAGCTGAAACTTTTCAGATACCGTCAGGTCTTCTTTTGGGGGCTCCTGCAAAATATGAAGTTAAATTAGTAAATTAAACTAAAGTGCATTTTCTTCTGATCCAGAAGTCTTTGTCGTTCTCCTACCATGGGTTCAGACACTTCAGGCACAATGCTCCACTGAATCCTCCACCCTCTGACAGAAACAACAAAACATTCACGCAATTTAATCTAAAAATTTCAGTAATACCAACCAACACCCATCTTGTTTATTAACATTTAATCTGCTTTAATGCAAAAAAATAAAGCACCTGGCAATGAGGTAATTCAAGGACAAGCGCAGGATGGCCAGGAAGAGGAACATGGGAATGGCCCAACCATGCCAAGCAGCATTCATGTAGATCTGAGGGAGAGAAAGAAACATTTAGTCATCAGCTGCTAAACGGCTACATTTGGTATGATCATCAAACTAAAACTGAAAACTTGATGAGGACAGAGAAAAACTATAGGCTTTATTTGGTTCCTTCAACACGACAGACCAGCACAAAGTAGTGCACAATTGTGGAAGGATTTTGCGCATTTGTATTCAGCCATAAAGCCCTGAATGAAATTTAAAAAAAAAAACTAATTCAGAAGTTACTTAATTACTGAAAGGAGACATTTATCCTTCTTTATCTCTATTTCATAAATTTGTTTTCGTGTTTTCCATCCAAAAATCCAACAAAAAAAACAAACAAAATGCTGAAACTGAAGGTTTTTGTCTTGATAAAACAAGAGAAAGCCTGGAAGGTTTTGAATGCTTTTGCAAGGCCACAGAACAAGTGTCTAAAGACAATTTGGCACAGCTCTGGACATCAATGAAGATCTAATTAGACCACAGCAGTCTTTGGCAGAGTCACTAAAACCTATAAACAGAAGTCACTGCCACTCATTTCGGCTTTTCCTCAAGAGCCGACGCCAACTGGGATCAATGCTTTTCTCTTTTAAATCCTAAAAACCAAGCTGACATGTAGAGGTTTTGTGTGGAGCGTTCACTCACAATGAAGGCAATAGCTGAAGTGTAGACAGAGTGCCAGTTAGATAAGGCGGAGAGGTTCCTTAAGAAGTTAGTGACAGGTCTGGCTCCTCGTTCTGAAAAAACAAAAACAAAAAAAAGATGTGAAATATAGGTTAGAATTATTTCATACAAGTTTATATAATAGAGTGTTTTGTGGCGACATTACATCACCATCTCTGTTTCTGGTTTGTGTGGGTGGTGTTTTTGCACTCACTGAGTCGCCTCATGTTTTCTGTCAACCTGAAAGGAGAAAAAGGAAATAAGCAGGTAAGGAAACTGCAAAAAAATAAAATTAAAATTTAAAAAGTAGGAGGTCAACCATAAGCCTTCATAAGCCTATGACTCACACTTCCTTCATAGAGGTAGAGAAATAAATCCTCCAACTTCCTACGTGCAAAAATAAAAGCTGATCTGAAGACGGTGCCTAGCTACAATGACAACACTACTAAATATTTTAAATGTAAACCCAGTTCAACAAGTTTTAATCATAAAATCTGAAAGAGCTACAGCCTGTTGTCCCTCTCTTTACTCAGCACAGGTTCTGTTTTGGAGGAAACCCGACCCACCTTTTAGCACTTAGCGGCTCCTCCGTCTCCACAGTGCTCTCCTCCGGCTGGAAGCGAAAGTCTTCGATGTAAACCCCGAACCGCTCGTAGAGCCACTTCTGCAGCCGCGAACTCCACACCTCCTTCTGCTGTTTCTCCGCTAAACACAGAGGAAGCACAGCAGACAGGTCAGAGGTGGAACTGTGGATACACACTGAGGTTGGTGTCTGTAGAGAATGTGCTAATTAGGAGTTAGGGCTGGGCGAGATCTAATTCTTTGGTTTCTGAAGATTAGATTTTTTTTTCTTTTTCCTCGAAAATCTGGATTTTGAGGTAGCAATTTTATGAGAACGCCAATATGAAAAAAAATAAATAAATAATGGCACAAGCTTTTTTCTCCTTAAAACAGGATTTTAAGAAGTTATTCTAGTAAGATTGCATCTTTATTCTGCTAATTTTATGACTATATCCTCATAATTAAACATAAATTCTGTATATACTCCATATACAACTCACAGAAGTTATTCTGCAAACACCGTTTCCTCCTCACAGAAATTTTTTTTAATCAAAATTCTTCATTGAATCTGGCATGAAAAAAAAAGAAAATTTGAGGTTTTATTTTTAAGCTGTATCGCTCAGTCCTATTAGGACTCAAACTTTGTTTTATTGAATAGCAAAAACAACATAATGTAGCAAATGGTTTATTTTAAAAAGTCATACATAAAGAAAGATAACGGGACATTGTTTGAAATAAGCACCTTATAAAAGCTAGCCATCTACTGTTTGACAGAATAGTCTGCCCATGATTACCTAGCAACAGCTAGCTTCAAGATTGGAGCAAACTGGTAAAACAAAAGCCAAGCCAAGCAGGGAGAAAGGAGAAAACATTTTCCTTATACAGAGAAACTCCTACCGTTTGGCCTTTGGCAGCATCCACATGCAGCTCTTTAAGAAACGACACCGCTAACAAAAGCAGCAGCTGCAGCAAGCTGATTGGTCAAAAGCTGTGTGACTTCGCTGAAAACTCTCCAAACGCTCTTTTACAAACTACCAACAGCAAAGGAACACAATGCTGTTCAACAAGACTCCTTACAAAACCACCAATATTATTATTATTACAATTATGATTGAATTATTATGTTAACATTTTAAAGTATTGATTATTAAGGCAAATGAGCAACATGGTAAACATTAATGTGTGCTCACTTTGTTTTTCTGGTCTGAATGTGCAACGCAAGAGGCAGTGTTAGTTTGAGAAGATGAAGAAACTCATTCTATCAAAGTTTGACTTCTAGTGACTTCTGTGTGTGTGTGTGTGTGTGTGTGAGATAGTGTGTGTGGCTGGCTTTAAGAGAAAGGAAGATGCCAGAGTGCTGTCAGTGGGGAGGGAGGCTGGAGCTAATTTAGAAAAATAGGCTATGATTGTGGATCACTTCATGTAGGTCAGATGAGTCTGAGTCTTACCTTGAGTTGAAGCTGAGGTGTGAAGGAGTATTCGCAGAAGAAGGAATGATTGGAACTATGATTGCTGTTAATATTTTGCATCGAGTTAAAATTGGTAAATGCACTTAAACTGCAAGTGTGTGTTACAGCCGTCACTCACGGCCTCCAAACACTTCTGGCTCACTTTGTTTCAGTAGAGTGACTACAGCCCATCCTGAAACCTGAAGCCCCGCCTCCATCTTTTTGATTTACTTTTCCCAAGCCCACCTCTCCCACTCGTTTCTCGTCTGTGCCCAACCCACCCCCTCAGTCCCTCCCTTTGGGATTTACCCGTGCCATTGTTGGAGGGCGACTGCTGTTTTCGGGGAGGCTGCGGTGGCGAGTCCTCCAATCTGAAGGTGGAGAAAGAGAAAAAGAGAGGGAAAGCACAGATGATTTGTGACGTCACAAACATTGGCGTCGCACGAGAAAGGTCTTGGAAACAACAGCTGCCATGACGGATACAGGCGGATTGATTGGAAGCAATTTTAGACGCAATCTGTCCGAGTTGAGACAACAGGCTACAGCAGGTGCTCGGCAAAATGATCAATGCCAAAAAAAAAAAAAAAAAAAGGAACCCTCTACAAAATCAATATGATACATTCTTTTTGAAATCTAATCTATAAATATAGACTCAGCTGTCACGATTCCTCAAAGCAGATGAAAAATATGACATGAATAGGAACAGCAGCTAAAATACAAGAAATTGTAAAATGAATGAATTGGATGGCAAAAATCTTCTAATTCCTGCATGAGCCAACTAGAAATCTTAAAAATCTGATTTTTCAATCATTAAACTATACACAAGTGTTACCAGGCCAGTTGTGGTAAGAAGCCTCTAAATGTTCCACTGTAAATTCTATTACGTTTTTGGATTGTTGAAGATTGGACATCCAAACATGGAGAAGCAACATTCAGCTTCTATGCGCCATAAATCTGGAACAAAACTGCAAAACAGCTGAAACACAGTTTCTTAAATCAAGGCCAAAACTTGTTTAGAATTGATTTGGAACCATAATAGGTGAAACGCTGACCGACATATTTGATGCGTATTTTGATGATGGCGCTCATCAAAATGTGACGTTTGTTTCAGGTTTCTCAGTTGTTGACTACATGGAGTCTTTTATGACTTTGTACTTTTGTGTTTTATGACGTAAGGCACTTTGAACTGCCTCGTTGATTAAAAGTGCTGTAAAAATAAACAGATTCACCTCTGCTCCTATCGTACATAACGAGTATTTCCCATTAACCAGAGGATAAAAAATTTCTAAAGTATTAATTGTGGTGCTTAAAGAGAAATCTAAATTAAAATTGGACTCTGATTGCTTCATCTCCAAGATAAAAATTAAATAAGGTTAAGGACAATATTCACCACTTTTATTCTTAACAGTTACATATTTTTCTATGATACTAAATGTTTATCTTACCTCAAAGCAACTCTGTCACATTTTAAGCCATTCTTTGTTTTGGCAGCCATCAGTAAACAATTGCTCCTCTGAGCTTCACAGGAGGTCTTTCACTACGCTGGCCAACTGCTGATACATTATAATTCCTATAATAAATCATTTTTCTCTTCTTTTTTTCTGCTTTAGTTTCGCAGCATACTCCAGCCAGCTGGAAGCTACCGACTAGAAAAACAAAGCTCTGTGTTCAGGACTCCTGTGGCTTCTCCCACATTCTTGAGGTCGTGTGGCTGTACCGATAATCACTCGGAGATCTCCAGAGGAATCTCTCAGTGGGGAGTGGGTTGCACGCTAACTAGACAGCCAGAGTCACGGGGTCACACGGAGTGGAAGGTCACTCTGATCGTTGCGTGACTTGGTCCCGTTTTTTCCGTCTCCTACGAAGCGCGCGAGCACAAACTCACCTCCTTGAGGAATTCCCCGCCTACCAAGTTGCTGATGCTATTTATAACCAAAAGCTTTGGCCGCCTCCGGCACTGGTAAACAGACACACACTTTGACCTACGGTGAACTCTGCAGGGCCAAAATGAAGCGTTTGCTCCAGCTCACCTCGTCCTGAGGACCTCGTTCATCTTCTGCTCCAGATCCAGCCTTTTACTCCGCTCCCTCTCCAGCTCCTGCCGCAGCGAGTCCACATTGGTCTCTTCCCGCAACTTCCTCAGCTCCTCCTCTAGAAAAGGATAGAAATCCTGGAGATCAGTTTGCAGCATTCTCTTAACGAGACGACAAAGCAGCCGAAAAGAGCGGCACACACACAGAGTCAAAGTTTAAACTGACTTTCGAGCAGTTTTGGAGACGTACGACGCTTTCATTTCCTCATTCAGTTTCACATCACTAACAGAAAAAGGGGAAAAAAAAGAAAAGAAAAAAAGCAATCTTTTGCTTTAAAAGCGGAGTCCGAGTCAACCTACATAAGCTGGTTTCAGGTGTCAGGACTTTCGGAGTGTCAACTGCAGCATCAGCAGAGTTTCCTCTCACACCATTGTCCCGGACTAAAAGGGTCACATGAATATTGGAGGAGGGAAGAGGCCAAGAAAAGCGTGCAGAAGCGACAGCGCTGTAATGCTGATCAAAAATATACTTTAAATCCCCCAAATGCAGAGAAATAATCTTCATTAAGTTATGAGAGAGAGCCATAGTGTATATTTATCACACATCCATTAAGGGTTTCAATTCACAAAAACAATTTGGCTGCTTCGCTTTCGTTCTCGGTCAATTTCACATATTACTTTTGTCCTTCATCGCCTCTCGTTAATGCTGGTTAAACATTTACTGTCCGGACCTCCAGCTGCTCAGGCATCAGCTTAACATGGAGTCAAAAGGTTTACACTTTGGTTGCCCTGTTTTCATTATCTCTCTCACTGGACAGAGTACAAAATATTGATTTAAACTAAAAAAAGTCCTTCAATTTCAATAATAAAGTTTAAAGTACATAGTATAAGTCAGCTTTTCTTTAAATTATGCATATCAGAAACTCATGGAGCCAATTAGGAATAATTACAAAGAATCCAAACAGTGTGTTCAAGTAACTGACCTTCCTGCTCAAATTAAATGCTTACACACATCAAAAAGAAAGTCTCCCCCCAAAAAATTCTTGCCAAGTTAGATGTATGAAAATCTTGAAAACATTTAATTGTAATACAGGCATTTTCAATTGTTTTGACCATTTTACCAGTCTCTTGAGATAATAATCTTTCTCTGAGGGAGACCTGGCTTTTGTCTCTTTCTCTAAAATGCATTTGCTCTAGAAGATAAAATTCAGCCGTGATAGGAACGCAAGTCAGTCTCGAGTACTCCTTTCAACTTATTTATGCAACGCTATTCTAATCTCGCCTTCAACACTCATGGCCAAACAGTCGCCTTGCTCGGTGAATGGTACGGCCTTTACGGTATAAGCAAATGGCTGGTCAAAGGTTGGAAAGGGCAGTAAGCTTAATGCTTAATGCTCACCTGACGGCGCCACACCAGAACTTTCCACAGCTGAAAGTTCTGGCTTTCAGCAGACAGAAGCTGGAAAGCTTTGCGGCAGATGTACTTTATGTAGCTGAACAGAGATATTTTGCACAAAAATGGCAAGGCAAAGTTAACCAATAAAAAGTTGTGTTTGAGTAGCTGATCTCTTGTCGGTTCCTCTGGTAGAAACGGAAGTTCATCTTTTTAAAAAAGTACATGAAATAAAATGTGCCTCGTCCCAGAAGTCCATCCAGGACACCGCTGTGGAAATAGGGCATCCGGTTCGTGATACAACACAGCATGACACAATATGCTATATGTGTCAGACAAAAAGAGCGGGAGTACAGTCATGCCCCTATTCCAGAGTGGCTCTCTACATTAGATACCATATTAATAATTCTGTCAATATGCCTGCCTGTTCTGCTTCTAAATAGGACTGCTGACTTCTAGAGAAAATGCTCTAAGTTAAAGTATCACAGGGCATCTTTGGCAAACCAGAGATCAGGAACTGAACCATTTATCTGCAGTACAGAATAAGGATTAGCTAAATGTCAAGGCAAGAGTTGTCACTTTGAATCACAATGACCTTCCTCCGGTGCGAGCTTCTTGGGAAAAAAAAGGAGGGGAAGAGAAATGGATTTTCAAAAAGAACAAACAGGTACTAGAAACCAGAAGAGGAGAACATCTGGAAAACCATTTTTTAATCCCGTTTCCAGTTATAATTTGAGCTAAGCGATGGTGTTTTATTGAGGTATAAAAAGGTGTTAAAGGCTATTGAAACTGGTGATTATTTTTGATAATATTTTCCTGATTGGTTACTTATTCAAAAGTTACTGAATAAGTGACCAACCACAGTATCAGTATTTCTTAAAATCAAATTTAAGACTTGAAGATGTTTTAATGTCACCTTGAAAGAAATTTGAAACCAAAAACGATGAATACAGGGAAAAATGGTTGAGGGATTCGGTATTACAATAAAACATAGCAAAAACTAACATTTCTGTGGTTCGAAGCTCTTGGCAATAAATTGCTGCCAACGCAAGTTTTTTTTTTGCACCTAGCCTCGTATGAGTTGCCAAGAGAAGTGATGAACAGCGGCAAAAACAAATGCCACCCAGCCAACTGCCCATAAATTTGCACTTACTAATGATAGATGCAAAACAGCTACCTAGCTTGCTTACTAGGGTATCTTAGCAGCTAATTAGTGGTAGCGTCGACCGTCTTGCGTCACAGAATGCAAAGAAAATGTCTGCATGCAATTCAAACTTTTGTCTGACAGAACAGTCCTGTGAGGAAAAAAAAATACAATAATGCACAGGATTAATTAGTTCTCCCAAGACAAAATGTAAGACATTTGATTTGCATATTTAAGGCTGACTAACTTTATTATATTTTTTCTAAGACAGACATTTTAAGGCATCAATTTTAGAAACGTGGCTTTTAGACTTTTTAAGGATGCGCAGACACCCTGCATCACAATATTCTTTAATCAATTTCATCCCCACCGTTCTAGATCAAATCAAGCATGAAGCTGTACAAAGATGAATTAAGATTAGTTCATTACACTCTGGACAAAATTTGTTTTCACAAATCGTTATGTTTTTGTTTTTTGTTGGGTTTTTTTTTTTTTTTTTAGAATAAAATGACTCAAAGATAGAATCTTGAATTGTTGTATCAGATGGCAACTCCACTGTGGTAACTTCCTCTTGTTTATTGTTGCTCCAAAAATGCTACCAACCACAACTAGAACTGCAGTTGATGATGAAACTTCCTGTTCCTGTGCAGCCACACAGATTCTTGGTGCTTGTGACAACAATTATGAACTTCAACCATTAAAGGAAAACTTGCTGGTTGCTGGTGACCAACAACAATATGGCATTGACATTTTTTGCTGTTGTTTTGCAGTTGAGGCTGTTGATTACGTCAACCAAAGCCGGGTAGAATTCCAAGGTAGATTAAGAGATTACCAAACTAACACGTGAAACAACTTTTATGCACCATTAAAGTTCTAACAAAAATAAAAATTACTCTTGATTGGTCAAAATCCAGGTTCTATTTCTAACTAGACAAGTGACAAGACATCTCAGAGGAAGAAAAGAAAGCTTGCTGAATTAGCCAAACTATGATCAGCTATAAAGTATTTTATTTCTGCTCACATGTACCTCAGGTGTATAAATATAACTATATTTTTAAAAAATCAAATCACTTCTTAGTAAAATTCTTGCCCACAATATCCAAAGTCTAGAGGTCACAAACTTACTGAGGTTGAAGTTACTTTTATGGCTTTTGATCCTATCCACTGCTCCACTGTAGAGCAGCTCAAAGCTGTCAAAGGTGCAGTCCTCCAACTTGCACATCCCCATGCGTCTCTGTAGCTGTCCACTTCCTGGGACGCTTGCGCAGGACCGAGACGGCAGGGTGGCCGCCTTGGGCTTGTCCTGAAATCGCGCCACGGCTTCCCACTGTTTGGTCTCTTTCTGCTCCAGAAACAACTCAAAGTTCCCCCAAACGCCGAGCTACAGCGTGCGCCGCATTTTAGTTTCATCCATAAGGTGAAGCAAGCGGTTGGAGGGCAGGATCCTGCAGGTAAATTTTAATCAGTCGCAACAAAGCAGGGCCTGCACGCAGAGCGATGGTGGGTGGTGGAAACAGGAGGAGAGCAGTGGAGGTAGAGAGAGAGGGGTGGGGCTTTGCTGGGTGTCCGGCACACTCAGAGGGCTCAGAATGAGAGATTTCCAAACACAACAGAGTGGTCAAATTATCAAAAAAACATCTTTCTGAATAACTTTGTAAAAATATATCTTAAATAATTTGGCTTTTAGCAACTTTGTGCTGTTCTGTAGTGTTCAGGTATACTGTAAATATTGTACAAGATGCTCCCTTTTATCAAAGTGGGCAAAGTTTTTAAGACCTGAAAGGGAAAGTACAGCACCGCTTTTTCTAAACCAGTCCAGAGACAATGGCTCCTTTCAGTAAAGGATGGAGGAGGAGGTGGGGGAGGTATTGGTGGTGGGGTGTGTGGGGAGACAGAGAAAATCAGCCGCTTCACACTGGCCTCTTATTGTTCACATGTACAACAATGTTTGCCAAAGCACTAGTTGACTTGGACAGAACAAGGTTTGGGGCCTCCAGCCAATCTGCAGATCGACAGACTGACCAATGGAGAAACCAGAACGCGGATGGAGGGGAGGGTGTAGCGAACAAAAAACCAGCTCAAACAGCAGCAAGCAAGAGGAGGAGATGAGATGAAAAGTGGGTTTAGTTTGTTTGCTCTGCCTGGTGTTTAAAAAGCTTATGGTTGTGTATTTTCAGCTATAAAAGCTCAAGTTAAACTCAGAATGTCAAGAACGTCATTAAAGTTCAAATCACGTCATGACATTTCATAGTTGGATTCAAGGTGTAATGAATCAGCCAGAGGAACTAAAATCTGTATACATCTACACAGATATGAGGGCAGTCTTATTTCCATACATGGGTGACTGAGTAATCAAATTTTACTTTTGAAGTCTAATACATGTTTGAAATAAGAAGTCATTTATATTCTGTGAATTTTTAGGGATGCACCAATCTGATACTTGAGGCTTAGTATCGGTCAATATCAATTCGATACAGAAAAACAGTGCTGAATTGACTTCAAATTTTTCTTTTTTGTGTGTACTAAATTTCAAATTTATTTGATAACTCTGCACTAGTACACCGTACTTAAATATACAAAAACAACTTTACAACCAAGACAAATAAGAAACTGAAACAACAAAAACAATATATTGACTACCTTTGTCAAACATGTTAAAATAAATTGCAACACAACTTCTTTAGGAATTCTGAATATGATGTAAAAAAAAAAAAAAAAAAAAAAAGCACACAAAAAAGAAAAAGACATGAATAGATCTGCTCTTATGGATCAGTCACATTGCCATCGATATCCGATATTTGCATCAGTCCCGATTTTATATCAGGACTGATACAATTAATATGGGATCAGTGCATCTCCATATATTTTGTCTCAATTTCTCAGAACTACTTGTTTTATGTAGACCTGAAGTATAACTTGTTAGTGGAGATTTTTGACAAGTACTAATAATTCAGAATGCTGTTCAGAGATGTGCCAAAAAAAAGAAAGAAAAAAAAAAGCTTCCTGCCACCAGTTTCTGTTTCTCCATCACCCTGACCTGACTGATAAACTAGGAGATTTAAGATCTTGAATATATGTGGGATAAAGGTCAAGAGATCTGACTGGTTTGATGTGTTGGTGCACTTCAAAGAAGAAGAAAAGAAAGAAAAAAAAGACTCATTTTCATCACTTCCTGATTAAATGAGGTTTCCTTATTGCTTATAAAACAAACCGTAAAGCCAGTCATGAAGAGAAGTGAGACCCCGTGGACTGACATTTGCTTTAGCAATCGTCGACGACCCCATCGATCCCGATAAGCGCGCCTTTAATGCTTTTCCAAGTATTTGCAGTTTATTTTCAGTAATCTCCATAATGCGGTAATCCAGTTTGTTCTCGGGCTAAACAAAGAAAGAATATCTTATGTTGTTTAATCACATCTAGAATTCCTCTGCCTCCCACTCAGACCCAGCTATCCCTGAATGACCTAAATTTTGCTTGAATTCACGGTCTTCCTCTTCAGTTTAGGGACAGATTCTCCGTCGACGTCTGTGTCACGGTTGTCTGGGAAATGACAGACGCACTCCTCCATCAATTGATTTGGGAAGGACGGGATGTACAAGTTTGCTTAACCAAGATTCACATCAATGCCAGAGGAGAAACAGGAGCCCATTATAAACAATCTAGATAAACAACAAGCTAATGTGTTGTCAGCAGGCTGGATATAATCTGCTTGTTTGCGAATAATCATATCAAACGTTTCATAACATATCTAGCTGCAGTTTCCCCTGCAGAGAACAGTAAGATTGAACTGCACAGCTAAAAATATATGAGACAACTATTTGCTATGAGCCCCCTTCTGATTCAGAATGCTTTATAGCAGATTGATGGATATCTATAGGTTTGTTTGCCTCAATAAAAAGTCTATAAATCCCAGACAATTTCTTCTATGCTTCAGTGGCTCCGGCTGCATTTTCTCATTAGTTGCAAGGCCTTCAACTCTAAAGCTCAAACACACATCATTTACAAGGAGGAGTATTGATTTCTTCTGCAACACTTCTATAAATTTGTGATGCAGAATGCTCCTTAATCCCACAGTGGCTGTCAGAGAAGTTTACAGTTACCTGATTCCAACCCGTGGAGCAGAAAAGCTGCAATATTTTTTAAAAGTCAAGATTTTATTAAGAGTTTAAAAAAATTAAGAAAACATCTATTTGGATACACTTTTTGCACGTTTATGACTAGATCAATGTTGAATACTTCTTGATGATGATTTAGGAACATGATCTACACATACTGCTGCTATGCACAGAGCAAGCACAGAAAATTACAGAGCCAATTCCTCTCCAGTTGCATTAGCCTTCGCACAGCTGCAGAGCACCTCCTGTTTGGTGTGTGTACCATGTTCCCCTGCCCAGTTTGAAGTAGGGCAGAGGCTCGGACACCGCATCGATCCGCTGCAGAGTTTAAAGCGTCGCACGCTGACCTTCAATACAAACCAAACACAGAAAACGCACGCTGCGCTTTCTAACTTCATAGAACTGTTAAAAAAATTTTAAAAAAAGTACAACAAAGAGAGGGTCCGACTACAGCAAAGTCAAACACCCGATGTGCTTTGTAAGATAAAAATAGTTACAGCCATGACTAAAATGAAGAGGTAAAGAGAGATCTAAGAGGAGGAAGTCGTGGGAAGCTATGAAAGCTTAGCAAGTTAAGCCGGCTAATATAACGGCATGAAGTGATTTCCACTGGTACCACCCTCTGACATTACACCACCAGCAGGAGGATCGGTTCATTTCAACTCTTTAACGTAGCAATTTGCACAAAGGGATTCCATATACAACCCGGCAAATTAGCTCAATGCTAAAACCCTTCAATCTAATATTCCTGTTCTGTTCGCCAAAAAAAAAAAAAAAAAAATTAAGCCAGCTGGTCTGCAGCTGATGTGAGAGCAACTGAATAATTAATAGAGATAATTAGTGTTTGCAGCAGTCGATCTTAGTACTTATTTTTAATCACTTAAATCACTAAAGAAGTAAAAAAAAAAAAAAAAAAAAAAAAAAAAAAAGAGAACAAAAATATGAAGGTTAATTGTAATCAATTGACTCCTCTCAAATTTAAGAAAAAATATATAAACTACCTGTTTTTTTGATCATT
>CAEGAG010209797.1:0-13374 GCA_903067065.1 Brachyrhaphis terrabensis
TTTGCGCGGAGAATAATAATAATAATAAACAGTACAGATACAATAGGCCTTCGCAGCGCTTTGCTGCTCGGGCCTAATAAACAGTACAGATACAATAGGCCTTCGCAGCGCTTTGCTGCTCGGGCCTAATTAGGACAGCAGCAGAACGGTTGGATTAGTCATGAACAGCTGAAGCTTGTACCTGCTTATATAAGGCTGGTTTCATTTTCTGGCTAAAATGCAGATAAGAGGAGCTTCATAGCGTGGCTACAGAACTTTCTTACTTTCATGTATATAAAAACAGAGCTTTTGATAACAGTCTACAGTCACATGTCTGCTGCTATGAAGAGACCTGTGGTGCTTATTATTATGTAGGCTCTGTTTGAATTGTATCAATTATGTTCATATTGTGATGATTCTGTTTGGAGGAAAAACATGTCTTATTGTTAAACAATGCAAATGTAACATTTTTTTCCATCCACCTCCATCATCACTAGTCGAGGGAGATACCATAAGGTCTGTCATTCTGGTGTCTCTGAACAAACAACCAGATAGCTGTAAACCTTGATAATGTGCAGTGATTTTTTTGCAGTGCTGTACATGTTTATGATGTTGCTTTTCTCAAACGGCTTTTTCTTCAAAGCCACACAGGTCAGCCCTTCAGAACTACAAGATGTGTTTCAAGAAGCCTCCTCCAATATCTTCCAGATCAACGGCAATGGTAGAGTCATGACTCACCACCTAAACTCGATGTGGTTTGCATGTGTGTGGGTGACATGAAAACACACGCCTCTTTAAACTCTAGGTTTTATGTACTTTCTAAATGTCTCCTCTTTGGGAGTTTTTATGGACCTTGACTCATACCCTTCCACGACTAGGAACTTATTTAGCTGGAAGTATTTATTGATCCTCATTGACAAACTTTGAGAAATCGTGAACTTTTCTTAAAAAAAAACAAACAAAACAATAATCTGAAGTAAAGCATTCATGATTAATTTAAAAAACATAGTGACCACAGCTGTAAGTGAATAGAAACAAATTTGCCAATACTTCAAACTCCCTCTAAAAACACTAAGAACTGTCTATTTTTAGCCAATCAGCACGAAGGGAAAGAAATGGTACTCCTGAATTGACTGCTCTTTAAACGCCAGCCAATAGCATGTCAAGTCATACCTGCCAAGTCTCCTGTTTTGGCAAGGAAGCCACCACATTTTACCCCTCTTACCTGCAGTGCTCCTGTTTCAGTATTTTCCTGTAAATTTACTGTATTATGACATAATGACATTTCCCCCAGTCCCCATTCTTATGGTAGTCTGGATTGACTGGCTACTGAACACTCATTGTTCTATTAAAAATTAACAATGGATTTAAATTTCATTCTGTGGGTATTTATTGACAGGATGATTCTGTGATTATTAACGTTACTAAAACAATGTGGTCATTTTGAAACAATTCCAATTTATTCGTTGAAAATATTAAGCTTGCCCAACTGATTCTTAAAGTGTCTGGGAGTGTATGTGAGGTCCTTTGTTGTCCTTAAAAGTTTGTTTCATGCATTTGTTTCTTCAGTTGTCATCTTGGAGAAAAGTCTCCAGTCACTGGGTACTTCCAGAGACACAACAGAGCTGCGACAGAGCCTGTGAGTAACACACACACACACACACACACGTGGGCACACCCCTGCACACCCCCACACAGATACACACCCTTGCTGTTGCGGCTAAGCATTCTTATTTTCTCTTTGTTTTTAAAATCCTATTGATTGTGATTTTCAGCCAATCTTCTGCAAATGGCCAGATTCTACATTGTTGACAAAGTGTCCAATCTAAGATGATTGCACCCGTTTAAAATGCATCACTTCCTGCTGTTTTAGCTGGCATGTCATCAATCCCATCTAACAATTTTATGACAGCCTTGGAAGCTTTCAATGCTTGGCTGCTTTTACTTTTACCTGTCTGTATTTTTCTACTGCATTGATGCTGTTCGATAAAAAAGAAAAAGAAACAAGAAATCCAGTTGTTCCAAAAGATTTACACAGAATGATGCTTTTGTTCATTCAGTTGTAATCCAGATTTATGTATAAGTAAAGCCACCACTTGTTCACAGTCTCTGTTAGCCCACTGTTTACAGTATTTGTAATGTTCACAATCCTATGCACTTTTTTATATTTTATCACATTGTGTTTCATTGTTTGTCATGTGAGAGACCAATCTTCTCCCCCAGCCACCTGAACCAAATGAAAAGTATTCATCAGAGAAAGAGTCGAGTCCCATGTTAACAGTGGAAGAGCCTGTTGACAGGATCACTGCTCTTGCCTCTCGTCTTCATGGACGAGAGGCAAGGAAAAAAAAAACAATTCCAAAAGAAAATCATAAAATGTTCCATTTTGTGTTAATAATCCTGAACATTAGACACAATAGTGTCTAAATAAAAAAAAGTGTGCAATCTCTCTACTACACAGTACTATGAATTAAAGGTAAATCTGCAACAGCCTAATATCTCCTTAAATTAACATAGACAATAAATTATATATATATTAAAAAGAAAACATTACTTACAGCAGGGAAAAGGTAGAATATGCCACAGATATTTATTCACACATTGTGTTGATGTGGTTCTCCACCTCATCCTCCTCCACTCTTACACAACCAGCCAGCATCACTTTCCCTCTCAAACCCACATTAGTGTGGGGTCCTGTTGCTTTCCAGCCATGCATGAGTAACTGTAGGTGTATATTTCATCTGAGATGCATATTTATATGTCACATGGAATCCAAACCTGCAGCTTTATGTATGATAGCAGTAAGGTGGGTGTTTTTTTGTTTTTTTTTTCTTAATAGTCTTTATGCCATAGACAGTTAGGTGCATTCCTGGTGAACCAGGAATCACAAGTTAAAAGTGTCTGATGTAAATCTTTAAAGTCTATGAATGAATGTTATTTTTTTTTTCAGTTAAGAGACAATAACAGTGTAGAGATATTGTAGACTCACAGAACAAATTTTACAAAACTTCAAAGATGTGTCCCTCTGATTCTTATTTGGTAAACAGTGGAAATAAATCTCCAATATAATCTGCTTTTTTCTACAAACTGACCTGATCACATTGTTCACCCAGATTCTGCTTCAGATCGTCCCGCTGCCATCAGATAAACCAAGAAGAAGAATTCTGAAAGCTGCTTGATGTTTTCAGCTAAGATATTGATTGGGCTGCTGTGATGAATTGACTCTACTTTTACATTGGCAAGGTGTCATCATAGCACTCTTGCTTTTTGTGACTTTAGTCACTGCTTGCTTTTAAAAAACATTTTGATTTGTCAGGTGAATCGATGCGAGGGCAGCAGGCTGAGAGAAGCAACTCCAGCACGTCACAGCTCAGAAAATTGGACACAATCAGTTAGAATCCTGAAATTTTGACCGCAGTCTAAGAACAGCCAGCACTCCTTCATCGTGCTCTGCAGAATGCAGAACCCACTCAATGCCTCCCCCGAGCCTCACACCTTCCCCTGCAGCCAGCTGCTCCCAGCTTCCCTCATCACAACCAGCCCAACCCCAAAGGAAAAGCAAATGGCAGACACACAGGAGAAACATATGACCAGAGGGGCTGATTGAAATTTGCAGAATAAGCATCTCCACTTTCACCATGCTCTTTCTAACTGGAAGCAGGCAGCAGCAGGACTCTGACCAGCTGATTTCCTGCTGAGCAGTGATGCTGTTCAGGTCCAGAGAGGTGGACAGGATCTGATTGTTGTGAGTGGGACTCCTGCTGACGCATTGGTGAATCATTGCAGATCATCAGCACCAATGCACAGGTCAGACGGTATTTTTAGATGATAGCTGACATTTTAAAGATATCTGTTCTGTTTCTCCCACTGACACCAGCAAATGGTTGGTTTTTCATTAAGAAGGAGCTGATTTAATTCAAATAAAAAGTTTTTTTTTTCTTTTTTTACCCATTGTAGATTATGGTTTTATCATAGAAAATATAGATTTCACCCAACAACCAGTAGCGATAGGCACCAACCATCTGCAACCCTACAAGGATAAGTGGATATAGACAATGGATGGATGGATAAATACTGTAGTGTTAATGACTGTAGACTGTTCTGGCCATTGTGTACCAATGCACCAAGCCTTTATCAAGCTCTGGTGAATGACATTCTTAAAGGTTTTCTAAATCTCTTGCTAACACACCTCTCCAAGAACCTTGAGGAACATTGTTCTCATGTAAGGCAGGCCCTCTCAGGACTGACAGAGAACTTTTGTCTATTTGTGAAAGCAGAAGAGTGTGAATTTCATATGAACTCTGTTATTTTTACTGTGATTAGTATATTAAAATACATTTTCTTATTTTAACCGATCACAAAATAACCTAGAATTAAGTGCATTATATCATTAATATTGGAAATATGTGAATGTGATTCCCTGTCAGCTATGATGGTACTTTAAAGACTTTATTTTCATTTTTGGTCATTCTGTTGTAGATTTGCTGCAGTGTTTGGGATTATATTCCCAAAATGTTCTTCATCCCAGGTTCAGCAATTAACAGTTTGACTTCTGTTATACCATACAAAAATTCTATTGACTATTTATTGACAAATGTCAAAAAAGGTGTAATTTACAAATTGATACAGCTTTACATTGTTCTGATATTTACTGAAAGATTTCTTTCTCATTTTCTGTCATAAATACTGGGTTGAATGAAAAGTTGTTTAAACTGATTGACATTTTAAAGTCTTTATTACTATTTATTATGACGATTTATGAGAGTCTGCCTACAACTAATGGAAACAAGACATGTAGGACTAGAATATTACATAAGAATAAAATAATAATGAAATGAAAAATACCTTTAATATTGGCTTACAGGTTATTTTCAAGAGGTCGTTTTAATTTGAGAAATGAGCCTCATCAGAATGCATATCCTAACTTATTAAATATAATTTTTTATGTTTTTTAACCAACAGACCCAAAGTTATGTTGACAAGTGTCTTCTGTGGTCTACCGGTCCTTCCCCTGCCATCAGTTTTATGGGGATCAATATCTGAGTAACTATGACTGAGCCGTTTCTGCGTAGCAGCCCATATCTGCACACCAGACCGACACAGTGTCAAGTCAGGAAAATTGCAAGGAGGAGTGATGTGTGTATTGTAACCCCAGGATGACCTGACAGCATGGATATTTAATAAAAGTCTTAACCTGACTTTCTAGGACACATGCTGCAGAGTTATGAAAATGGTTGTATGTTCTACCTCCTCCCTGAGCGGCACTTGTCACAGACAAATAGCAAACATGGAAGAAGGGAGAGTATGGATGTTACAATGTTGAGTTATGTTAATCATCACTATACTACTCAAAGGAAATAAAGCCATGTTTAAGAAAGCTGTCTCAAAGTGATAACTGTAATTAAATTAAGCTTTTAAGGATATAAATGAATAATTAGAATGGTTAAGTCAGGATAAGCTGCTTGCCTCTTACCATTCACAACAGCACATATTTCATAGATAATAGTTATAGTTATAGTGGAAAACATGTTCAAAGAATCTCACCAGTCTGTTTCTATGAATCACTCTCACACACAGTGGGTTCCAGTCACTAAAACTAATTGTGTTGTAATGTTTGCATGCACAAAATACAGCATAGTCAGCTGTTATCAACTTATTTATCCAAACAAAGCCATCAGTCATTGGCTTTTAATGATGAACAGCTCATCATTAAAAGCATATGATTTCCAGGTCAATTTGAGAAATTTCAAATTAGGTCACCATTTTATTGGCAAAGGGGAAAGAAAGTACATTCTGTGAACTCACCTTTTTCAGAGAAATGCATGCTAATTATTTAAGAATATTTCAAACTGAATTCTAGCTCAGCTCCAATTTGTGCTACACTGTAATATTAATATATCAACCTAAAAACAAAGGATTGTTTAACACAGCCAAAAAATATAATCAATAAATACTCTATATGCTATATGTTTTTATCTTTTCTCCTGCTAACATATTGTGTTTTTATCAGCAATTCTGTTGAATGTGAGTGGCTAAGGCCCAGTTGAACAAGGTTATTGTTTCATAGGTATTTCTGATGTGGACCACAGTTTAGCATGTCCACAAGCTAAACTTGCTTACAAAAAAAAAGAAATATAGCAATTCCTGGGAAGGTTTTCCAATATAGAGAATTTTCTGAAGTCTGTGGGATATCTATGTGAACTGAATAGTCAGAGAACAACACCAGACCCATGTAGTAAATGCTCACAATCACCTAAAATAACTGTCTTTGCAAACATTTTATTTATATATCATTGGCACTTTTTCTCTTTGAAACTTGAAAAGTGAGCTGAGAAAGTTATTAACTATGAGGAAAGTGAACCAAGTGTCAGAGAAAACGCTGTTTTCACTGCCAATACTTTCTCCTACTGGCACAGCATGGTACTGCAGCACTATTGAATGGAAGTCTAACATAAACTGTAAATATATTTTCAAACACTGAGGGAAAAAAATGGTAGAGCCTGAGCCTATCTGATTTAAATGAAACAATATTTAACATAGTACTGTTCCTGACATGAAACTAAGGAAAAAGGACTAAACTTAAAACAAGTTGGACCTTTTAGTAATATGCTGTGCAATCATGCACAGCTTATGCATGATATCCTGTGAAAATAAGACAAACAACAACCCACGTTAACAACCCACAAAAACTCACTTGATCTTTCTGTGTTGACAATGAAATGTTGTGTGTGTTTTATTGTGGAAGAAGTCTCTAAAACATTTGCTGCCATCAGAAGGTCAATGTTTGTGTGTGTTCATCTGAAACTGGTGAATATTTTATGGTTCATCGTTGACCTCAGACAGAGAGATCAGATAAACCTCTCTCTCTGAGATGTAGCCTTTTCTACATGGGTGCCACATCCATTGTTAATGCCATGGGTAGTCCTGTATCAGCAAAACTATAGCTAGTCATAAACTGGAAATGTTTAAGCCAAAATCTCTTCGTAAAGCACCAACAAAACAGACAATACAGCCAGAGATGGTGGAAAGCCAGGAAGGAGCTGTTCTGATTCCTTCTTTTTTATAAGTGTGGTAGCAAAACATTACTACTCTCAGATTCTTGATTGATGCAGTACATCCAATCATGTTCTTACAGTATTCAGTATTCTCATAGATAAGCATATTACTAATATTAGCTCTATAGTATGAACAACAACGATAACATTGATGCTAATAATGCCATAACAACATAATAATAACACAATATAGTCAAGCTAGTGTCTTCTTTTTAGTGTAGAGCATTTCCTTATACAGAAGTCTGAAATGTTTTTAATGTTTGGACACGGTCAAACTGCTCTATAGTTTCAGATCACAGACCGAAACGCTAAAACTTCTTGTGGTTCTGATCTTTGAAATTACATTTCCCCCTGAGATTATGAAGTCCTTCTTTTGAAAACAACTTTTGAATATTTTCTGGTAACTGTTATTTTTTTACTTTAAATAAGATACACACTGCTTGAAAATTCACACAGTCAATAAGTTTTCATAATGCATTTATAAATATAAATAATGGGGTTTGCGATCCTAGTAGCAAATCTTATTGATAATTGCTATTTTTGGTAATTGATTTGTGTTTGTGGTTAATAAAGTGACCAGTGGATTATATGTATTGCCTCAATATACAGTATATACTGAGAACATGTCATCTCATGCCTTCCTATAAGCCAGTACTTTGTCTCTGTCTCTGCCCCAGACATTCCACTCAGCAGCAGACCAACAAAGTCATCACCAGCACAAGTCATCTCATCAAACAGCTCTCTGATATAATCAGCGGGTCTTCACGGGTATTTTATGCTGCCACTCCTCCCTCATGGGTTATCAATTGAAGAATAAACAGCAGATTACACAATACTTGTGCTAATTAACGCTAATCTTGTTTTGTTGCACAGCAAGATCGTCTACGTCTGACCAGACTGAAGACTGAACTCTCAGATTCTGTGCAGCGCTACGGGGATCTTCAGAAGGTAGCTGGAATTCAAAGCCATGTTCCATTGGCTGTTAGGAGATAAATCACCTGGCATTTCTGGCAGAAAACCATGCATATCTGTTCACATGGTGGCAGGAATAAAAAAATCTTTTAATATAGAGGAGAAATCGGTTCTCTTGACCCTGTCTGTTCATTTGGTTCTCTTGCAGAAAATCGCAGAGCGATCAAGGGCTTTGCTCCCTCCAGCACAGAAAGACAAGAAGAAGGTGAGTTGATGCAGTGGATGAAAATCCTCCTTTTTTTCACCACCATTCATGTGAGAGTGGTATGATGAGATGAGATGAGATGAGATGAAATGAGATGCCCTTTGTATCTACACAAGAGCTTCTTTGAAACGCTTTGTAGTGTGTTCCACTCCAATATACTAGTGGCACACAACTTGTTGGAACTTATAGGCTACTCTTTTATGGCTGCTGGGAATTAGTTTATTATCATTGCGTGGACAGATCAGAGCTGAGGGTTAATAACTGGAGTATTTGATGTTGAGCACAGTTGTGAAAATACCTTGGTGAGCTGCTGCAGTTTTTGTCAGCTTTACTGTTTTTTTGCTGAAATTCTGTTATCACTTTTATTAATCTGTCTGAGCATGCGTGTTGGAATCAATGATTTATTTACCCAAAGAAAATCACCTGCATCTGTCTGTCCGTCTGTCCGTCCGTCCATCCATCCATCCATCCATCCATCCATCCATCCATCCATCCATCCATCCATCCATCCATCCATCCATCCATCCATCCCAGAGGGCTCAGTGCTGCCCCCTATCAGTGCAGCATTTACTTTATGCCTCACCCATTGCATTTGTACTGCACATTTACAGTATGGCCAGTCAGACTGTGGAACATCAATATGTGTAGCACATGTATGATCAAATATATTCCTGATACAAAGAGAGACAGTAATGAATGTGCTAGCTGCCTGCTTCAGTCAGAGTGTGTGACAGTAAACCACCAGAGGTGATTCACAGCTCCTCACTGCTGCACCTCACTCTTTTCCCATGTTGAACATGTAACGAGTAAATTCAGCATTTCGACTCCAAAAATATTGAAATTATACAGTTTTTAAAACCTGACGGTTCTACAAAATTCATAGAACAGTCAAGTGGACAAATTGGCTTTGTTTGACGTCAGATGAGGCACCGCCTTCCCCCGACTGCACATCGCTGGCAGAGAACACAAATTACTTGTTGAAGTTTAATTTTAAAATGGTTGTGGTTAAATCTATAGCAGTGCTTGAGTTAAACACAGATAGCCTCCTGGAGCAGCTGCTGGGCCAAAGCAGCTGCTCCAGGACTTATTTGGAGAACTGCAACAGCCTGATGTGGGCTTGATGAGTTGGTCAGCAGTGTCCACCCAGTTTCACATTCCTCACTGAATGAACAAATTGCCACTATGCCCTTATTGTCCCACCCATTATTTCGAGCCATCATGGTAAAAGGACCACCCTATCTCAATGCAGAAGTTTTGTTCATGCTTTAAGTAATCTGAGAACATTTTCGTTCTTTTATGTCTATTTAAGTGCTGTGCTCCAGAAGGTCTCACCAAAACCCTACAAAGTCCATTGACATTCTGGACACTTTTTTATATCTTAGTGAAGCAATAATCTAGAAAAAAAAAGGGCGGGGGATAAGTGCTTGGTTTTGTCAGCAGATGTGTCTGTCTTCTAACAACAGAGTTACTCAATGACATGTACTTAAACACTAACTGTACTCTTAACTGGAAAAGAGAACTGCAGCTTGATCTGGCAGAAACGGTTTAATAAGGAACATTTGTTTCCACATAGAACCCCTAAAATCCATCTTTTTTATGATACGAAAGTCACATAAATGATCATTTGATTCCTCTCTGAAAGGCACATTAGCAAGGTTTGCAAGAATGTGACTTTGAGGCCTCCGGGGGTGTAAAGCTGAATGGTAAATTATATTTCTCTGACCACTTTCATTGTGTCCTGGCGAGTTCACTAATCAGTGGGTGTGCTATGGAACAAGTAGTTGGTCTAAAAACATCTTATGCACTGTGGAGAAAGTAAAATCATTTGCAGTGGGAGAATATCAAATCATGAAAGGCGACATTTTGAATCTCATACATATGCATCCGGAAGCGTTTTCTCAACCAAAGGTATCGACTGTTTCCCACACACTTCTTTAAAATAACCATCATAATGGACTAGAAATCAATAGGAGGAAACTTGAAGTTGTTTGAGCATGTCAGCAGCTTGTGAACTTATGGAATAAAGTGTCAGCATGATTGTCTTGACAGTTTTTTCCCCCCTCATCTGTTTGCTAAACTAATTCATTCCACAGTGGCGTGTATCTTTGTGGAGGAGTGAGCACTGTGTTACAGAATTAGCAGACTGGTGAGTCACACTGGCCAATAGACACAGCGCTGTGAGTCAGCTCAGGTTGGTCCCTGTGCTCTGACACATTCTGGACCCTCTACCAAGAAGTAGCTGTGCAATCAACCTCACAAAAGTGAAATATATTAGCAATGCAAAAAAAAGGAAACCTTGTATTTTTCTAATTCTGGCTCCTGTTTTGTTTTCTTTCCATTGCGTGTTTCAATGAGAACATGTGGAATAAATGTGGCCCTACATTCACTTAGTCATTACAGCAAAATGCACTAAACAGACATTTTGTCATTATTTCTTGTTAAATTTTTTTCAGTTGTTATAAAAAGACACATTGAATTGAATTCCCAGGACATTACTGCAGTGTCTTAGTTTAGTCTTGTTAATCCTCACCTGTTTAAAAACCATTTCAGAAAGTATGCGGTAGCAGCTACAATCATGTCTAAAGGTTTCAGCAGCACTGAGCGTTTCTCATTTCAGTGTTTCATACTTAAAAAAAAATGTTTTCCTGTAATGTTAAGTTGTTTCATTAGCACAGCTGCAGCCCACTGTCGATCTTGAGCTTGATCAATGCTGTTTGTTATGGAGAGCACGAGTGTGATCAACACTGCTAAGACATTCCTCCTGGCTCTGATTGGTTGTTTGTGACAGGGAGCTGCATATTTATGCAAATGACAGGAAGACCCCTGTGACCTTTCAATAAAAAGGTCATTTAAGGTGTTTATAAGATGAAAACACAAAACAAAAAAAAGCAACAAAAGACCCATATTCTCAAATGTTGTAATCAAAAGGATCAAAATTATCAACATAAAACATTGGAATAATGACTAAAATTAATAATATTCCAGCTACAATTTATGAAAGTCAACTCTAAACAGGTGGGTATTTAGCCTTGATTTAAAGTAGCTTAGTGTTTCGGCTGCTTTCCAGTTTTCTGGAAGTTTGTTCCAGATTTGTGGTGCATAGAAGCTGCTCTCCATGCTTGGTTCTGGTTGTGATGCAGAGCATTGCAGAACCAGAAAGCCTGAGTGGTCTGGAAGGTTGATCCAACAACAGCAGATCTTTAATGTATTTTGGTGTTAAGTCATTTAGTGTTTCTAAGTATTTTTAATTCTCTGAGCTCCAGAGAGTCAGTGGAAGAACCTAAGAAGTGGGGTGATGTGCTCTATCTTGCTGGTTTTAGTGAGCACCCTGACAGTGAAGACACTGTTGCAGTATTTACTTCAACTGAAGATAAGTGCCAGAGTCTTCATGTCATGTGTGCATGTTTTCTACAGGTATTAGGTCAATTATATGAGAATTTTATAGATGACTCTAATGTTTGTGTTATCTACATTTGCCCTCAGAGTCCCCAGACTCCATCCAGTGACCCGAACCAAGGCGACCCACTGTTTGCAGAAGCAGCAGGTGCTGAGGAAGGAGTCCAAGCTTTCCTCTCTGAGATCAGTGAGGAGGATGTGGAGGTGCTTCGTCAAAGAGAGGAGGCTCTACTTCAGATAGAAGTAAGGGATCACCATAATAAATCTGGAGGTTTTAAATAAAGTCCAATTGAGTGAGCTACCAACCCAGTGACTGCAGAGTTAGGAACTGCTGAAGGAGTGATGATGGACTATGACTCTAAAGTGGTAGAAACAAAACACTGCTGTGTTGCTGAGTATGTTTAATTATGGTACCTCAGAGCAGAGAGCTACAGTACAATCAACTTTAAAAATTAAAGTGATTAATATTTAACTCTGTCAATATAGTACATTCAAAAATACTTAATTAATCCCATGACGTGGGAAAATAACTTCAAAAATTTCTGCAAATTGTTTACTACAAACTCCAACATCTACATCTCTAGTTTGGTCTGAAATATGTCTAATAAGTTCACCAGAGAGCTCACAGTGGTCCTTCATGGTGGACGCTACCACAGACTTCAAGATCAATGTTAGCATCGCCCACTAGCTTACACCAGCTAGCGCTCAGTCTTGTGAGAGTGGGGGGGGGGCTGCCCCGAGCCCCTCACTCTGTTTGATGAGTGCAGTTGACAGTTTAAATTATTTCACGATGTGCTTCAACATATGAGCAAGAAATAAATTAATTTGTGAAATATTTAGATGTCGGTTTTAAAATGAACTCCACACATTTAATTCACATATAATTAATTCTGTATTTGATTGATTATATTTTTATTTATTTTCAGTTAAAATAAATTAATGACACCTTAATATCCTTATTTCATATTTATTGATTGTAATATGGCACTCTTCACTTTCCATAGAATTGGGTGAAAAAAAGGAGAGAAAGAAGAACAACATTGTTTTATGTTTCTTCAAATACTGGCAGCCTGGAGGCAAACAGAAGTGGAGTTAGGAAGTTTAAATTCAGTCAGGCAACATTTTCTTCTACTACCTTCAAAAGCGTATTAACATTTTGTCACAGTTCTCCCAAGTTGCTTCTGGATATTGAAAGCTTCCCAATTATCAGGGGTTGTTGTGCCTATACCTGAAAAATGTGTTTGGAATTAAGATGTTTTTCAACTTACCTTTTGGAGCAGGCTTGAAATACCACAGAAATACCAAGAGCTACAACACTACAGAGATGTTTCTATTCATGGATGGATCTTTAAACCATTAGTCTAACACCTAATACCTTTTGATTGATGAAGACTTTGTCAACCTAAAAAAGAATAAAAACTTGAAACTTGATAACTTGGTTTTGACAAATTTGTGACTCATTTGATAAAATGCATTTGTAGTTTAAATAAAGAACCAGCTATATACTGTATGTAAGAGCATCCACAATCACCACCATAATTAACCTTCATGATGTGTTTATGTTCAATCCTTTCCTGTATTTTGCCTATATTTTTGCTTTGCATCTTTCATGGGAAAAACGTCAGACTCCTCAGCTACAAAATGCTACATTTTGCCCTTACCTGTGTAACAGGCACAGAAACACCTATATCAGGGGTCACCAACGCGGTGCCCGCGGGCACCCGGTCGCCCTCGGGGACATTGTCAGTCGCCCGCGGAGCAAGTTCT
>CAEGAG010209805.1:0-98727 GCA_903067065.1 Brachyrhaphis terrabensis
CTCAGGTGTGTGGAAGTAGAGACACATCTAAAAGTTGCAGGAGACCGGCTCTCGAGGCCTGGAGTTGGCCACCCCTGCTAGAGGGCATCAGAAGCAAACGGGAACCTGCTCAGTTCAGTGGAGATACAATAAACGAAAAACTTTAGACTTGGTGTGAGATTCACCTTCCAGTAAGGCAGCAAAAATAAACACTTTGGCAGAACTAACATGGAATGATTTAGATGAATCACATTCATGTGTTAGAATGCCCTAGTCAAAGTCTTGATGTAAATCTTTGCTATGCGTGGTGCTCTCTGTCTGTTGCAGATATGTCAACAGTTTGTTTACAACTTTGTTCATATTCCCCTAATTTTGAAAAAACAGTTGCCGTTTCCATTAAGTAAGAAACGCAATTCACACACGGATAAGTTTTGTTCACGTGATAAGTCATTCAAAAACATCCTCCAACTACTTGTGGTCTTCTTCTTTGTGTTTTGCGCCAGCGACAACATCCGGTTGTTGATCATGTGAGCTGTGGAAAAAACGCTTTCATTGCAATTTTTATGAAATAAACAAACTAAAAACAAAACACCTCCTCCATGCGCCAAAACATTTAATCAAAGAACATGTTTTTATTTTTAAATTGTCCCATTTTAATCAAGCAAATTTCTCCTCGAAATGTCAAATTGCGCAATTATATCGTCGATGGAAACGCAGCTAGTGTAACAGTAAAAGTGTGAAAATATTTGAGGGTTATGAATGCCTACTGCAAACCCAATGCCTTCTGGATAAAACCAAAAGGAAAGGTATAGATTTTAGTTTTAGCCCTGGACAGGAGGAAATATTCTCCTGCAGCTGTAACTGTAACTTCCATCTAAATCAACATTTAAATTATTTAAGGTATTTATGGAGAGATTAAATCTTATTGATCTAAGAGCAGAGATGGGCGAAAGAGGGGCAGAAATCCTTTTCTGTTTGAGTTCTAAGCTTTTTATCTGTTAGCCCCCAGGCCTGTCGGGGGATGTTAGAGGGATGCTGAGCTTTCACCCCTGCAGCCAGCGGTGAACTTTCAAGTCTCTAAATGGCCTGCGTGTACATGCTGATTTGATGCTAACGCTTGACTGAGGCCAAAGAAAGACACAGTGGGGTTGTCGGGTAACATGCGTGGGGGATGTTTGCTCAGTGGCGACAAGAATGTGTGTCTGTCACTGCGTGACTCACTTCCTCTTAAGAAACAAGAAGTTAATTCACATTGTTAAGTAGGTAAGTAAGTAAAACCTTATTGGTATAGCATTTTAAAGTCATAGACCATAAAATGCAGTGCATAAAAAAGCAAAATTACCCAAAGTTCCTGATAGAAGTCTTGGCATAAAAGGTCAAAATACAAAGAGTTTTCATTATTAGAGATGTTTTTCTGGAAGGCATACAAGACTTTCAGTTTTGCCTTCATTTAGTTTGGGAAAACTTTTAGTCTTTATACAGTCTAAAGCAGTTTGACACCCCTGCTTTAGACTGTTTAAAGCACCGATGCTTTATACAGTCTAAAGCAGGGGTGTCAAACTCCAGTCCTGGAGGGCCACTACCACTGTCCTGCAGTTTTTAGATGTGCCACAGGTACAAAACACTGGAATGAAATGGCTTAATGACCTCCTCCTTGTGTAGATAAGATCTCCAGAGCCTTAATGACCTAGTTATTCTACTCAGGTGTGTTGCAGAGGAGGCACATCTAAAAGTTGCAGAACTGGAGTTTGACACCTGTGGTCAAAAGCATGTTTCTACCTCATAAGCCCTAAAGTAGACATAGAATTGAATATCATCTGTGTATCAGTGATATGAGACATTTTAAAAAGTACCTAAAGGCTTCTGAAGAGAGACCAAGTAAACTAGAAACAGGGCAAACAGAACCCTGAAGTACACCAAAGTGACGGTGGCTTATGGAAAGCCAATAATTGGAAGCAGCAACGCAGATTAAACAAAGAAAAATATGAAGAAAACAGTAAAGAAGATCCTGGTCCATCGGACCAATGCCTCAAGTAAGATCAGATGGTCAACTGTGTCAAAGGTCAAGGTGAGGTTTAACATCTGACTGTGAACAGTCTGCACTGACAACATAGCTTTTACTACAGAATGGCATAACTATATTTTCTGCCTTTTGAATGTGACAATTAGGTCCTTAGATATAATTTGTATGTTTTTTTATGCATTCAGTAATAAGTTTGGCTGTGTTGATGCAAACTGCAGGGAGTATCCTTTGGGATATTTCAATTTAAGTTCCACATACTCCTATTTAAAATACATTAAAAAAAGTCACATTGTAATTTGATTACCAGTTTTTAAAAAAAACCTTTTAAAAATAATTTTCTTCCTCTTGATGAAAGCCTTACCTTGTAGTTTCTAAATACTATTAACTATCAGTTTACCAAGTTTCATATTTGAAATGGTAAAAATACAAACTTTGATCAGCGTCAAGTTGTTAACACTCCCAGACTCAGAAAAAGAAACCCTCTCCAGAAAATCACAATTTATAAAATAAATTATGATAAAAATGGGTTATTTTGACAGTCTTTAAAAACTGTATATAAAAAAAAAAATGTTAAGAGAACTCACTTTATTTTGCTACTTCTTTTCGCCAGAAAAATTTGTAAAATTATTTTAAAAATTTGTGGAAAAAAAACAATAGCAAATAAATTTTGGTCGTCTTTCTCACACCCTAACTATTATTTTCCTTAAAGAAAAATACAGACTTTTGTCTCTCATTCCATCAATAAAGGGGTTAGAAATTTAGAAAATATATTTAATATTTGTTCTTTGTATGCCATTTAATTCACGCAGTTAAATGCCTCTTTAGCTGACACAGTGTCTACAGGCCTTAACAGCAGCACGTCTGATAACTGTACTTTGCTCCTTTTGCACTTGTGAATCTCTTAACAATCAGCAGCAGCAGTGTGACAGCAGCACCATGCATGCTAATAGCAATATAACCTCCCCGGATTATTCAGCCCTGCCAGTGTTTGTTTAATGAATTAATAATTTTCACAAGGTCAAAATAGGACTTTCTATTCTGACTCGGCGAACAGGATATTATGCGGCGCGGCGCAAAACGCAGCTTGTATAGATGCTTTATTTGATTTGGTAATTGATAGTGAAAATTATTTTTAATTAAAGTAGCTGGGGTAATTAAAGAAGCTGTTTACCACCGTGTTTTCTTTTAAAGTGAATATGGTATAATTAAATTTGCCAGCAACAGTGAAAGAACTGCCCTCCCTCTCTTCGTCTCCCTTTCAGCTCTCTGCTACGCCGTCGAAACCAACGTAACGAGTTGTTTCCACACGCTGTCATGTGAGAACATCAGCGAGCGGCTTTCATACCGGGGAAGCAAAGCATGGCGTGGCGCTTTAACCGAATCAATTTGAAGCTGTTTTTTTGCTTTGATGACAAACAGTTCACACAAAACGCTCCATTACTACTTAATGAAATTCTTAAAAACACTAAATGTATAATCGTTGAGTCCACAGCAGGCGATGTCTGCTTAGAGTAAAGCATGGAGGTCTCTGCCTCTAAGGGTGGGTCCACTTTAACCTAAAATAAACTGGATCAGGGTAATGTTACAGTTGCTGTCGCTACATATTACAGCACAGTTCAGTTAAAAAATGCTTCATTTATTCCAAAATAAACGTAATCTCCTTCAAGTATCTTCAAAGAATCACTGTGGATAGTAATGGCAGGAAGGATCAAGAAGGCCTACAAAGACTCTGAGGACTGTTGCTTTATGACGTAGCAGTCTCATTACATGCTAACAGCTCAGTATATTTCACAGAAACACGTCCTGCAGTTGTTGACAAGCACTGCTAATCCACGGCATTCGCTTTCACCGCTCCTTTTTAACTCTGTCTGACCGTATGGATGGAAAGCCAAGCAGAGAGACAGACGGTCGTGGAAATGATCCAAGCCCGCTATGATCGATGGATGGGACGGTTTGAACTTCTCTCTTTGGTCCTGTTCTGCATCCATGAAGCCTCCTTTTACACCACGGGTACTGCAAATGCAGGTTTTTTGGCCTATGCCCGATTACTGACCTTTGAAAAGCCCAATCGGCCAATTACGATTTTGGCCAATAACGACTGTTTTTGCCTGAAAAGTGGCTAAAGATAATAAAACAGAAGGCTACAGTCAGCTCTGTCTGGGCAGTACAAAAGAGAACAGCTGCTGATTTTCATACCTTTGCAGAGCTACATCAGACCTGTCTCACATGTAAATATCGGCCGATCGCCCAAGGAAATCATTGCCCATTTATTGATGCGTCCCTATAGTTTTGGAGGTCATGGTATACATTCATATAAACATACATACAGTTCTGGAAAAAAATTAAGAGACCACTTACAATGATCAGTTCTCTGACTTGACTTTTTTTTTTTTAATATGTATATATTTGAATAAAATGAACATTGTTCTTTTATTCTATGAACTACTGACATGTCTCCGAAATTCCAAGCAGAATATGAGAAATGGTCAAAATAACGAAAAAGATGCAGTGCTTTCAGACCTCAAATACTGCAAAGAAAACAAGTTCGTATTCGTTTAGAAACAACAATACTAATGTTTGAACTCAGGAAGAGTTCAGAAATAAATATTTGGTGGAATAACCACGAGGTTTTCAATGGGGTTCAGTGCAGTGGTGTCTTCATTTTTTCCAGAGCTATGCATTTATTGACTTGTCTATAGATCTGCATATATCTATACTCTAGCTAGCTATCACAAACGCTAGCTAGAGCCATCCGTGCACATGCTTATGCTTTCATCCCTGGATTCTACTTCTCGCTAGTTCTTTTCTTTTCTTTTCTCTGCACACACACTGTAGGATTTGAGGGAAAGAAAGGGAGGGATGGAAGAGGAGACCGGGCGAGAGAAAAGGAGTGTGATGAGGTGCAGTGCAGGGGGAGGTTAATAATGAGGGAGTTCCAAAGAGCTCCTCCGACCGTGGAGGAGTGGGGCTTGGAGAGGCTTCAGGGGCTTTGGTCTCTTTACGATGGCCTTGATGCCAGAGCTGAAGCAGCGTGGAAGTCAAAGCCCCGGGTCGCTGTCAGCTTTCCCCCGACCGCACCTCCACATCCGCCCACCTGCCCCCCTCCTCTGTTGCAACAGCGACCTGAACCTCACCACCCTCCACCTGGGGGACGATCCCAACTGCTCCAGCATTTCTCGTTTTGTTCATTTCTCCTCTTCCCTCCCGCCCCCGGTACCCTCAAGCGGCAAGGCCTGTTTTGATTTCCCTATAAATCCTGGTTATGGAGTGTGGAAGTGACTTGATCCCATTATTCTACTAGTATAAAACTGACCAGAGGTGATTCAGAATGAAATTGTAACAGTCCTCAGATATGCCAGGGGGCTAAAAATCTCTCCTCTCCATTTTAAATATTAATGATGAGCCATCAGTAAAGAAAATACTGAACATCAGTTGGAGGAAGGAATTAAACAGATGTGTCAGACGCGCTTACATCACCAGTGCAGTAAATTATTTTCTCTTTGGTAAATTACACTGTTTCTTGATGGTCTAAAATTAGCAGATGTCTGTGTGTTTGCGTGTGAGTGTGTGGGGGCTGGTTGACAGCAGTATGAAACTGTTAATTTGCTGTCGCTGTAAGCCTGAGCAGAGACTTTCTTCCTTCAAGTTGTTCAGAATTGCTGTTTATTGTCAGCGTTTGCAGCTTTGCAAACGGATGTTACTGTCTGATCAAAGTCAAAACTGGAGTCACACAATTCTCTTTATCACATAGAATGTGTTGTCCAACTCTTCTAAATAAATACGTCCAGCAGCCGGCATTGGACCAGCATTTTCAATTTTTTACAATATTGTATATTCCTCATTTCTTTGTCAAACTCAAGGCTCAGGGGCCTTGAGTTTGACACCTTGAGTTTACATTAAAAGCCCACCGTAGCTTTTTATGTGGCCCTCTAGACTCCAAATTACATCAATCAGTCCCTCCAGTTTTTCACAAATCTACCAAATTCATACAAAATCAACAGATTCCCAAATTTTTTTCTGATTTTTACTACAAATTTTGCTTAGAGCTACCCAAAAACATTGGGTTTAAGTGACTGACCTGTAGCCAGGAGAACTATCTATGTTAATGAAAAGTAGAAAGTTAGTAGGAGGAGAGGGAGAACGTTCAGTTGTTGGCAGTAACTAAACACTCCCTCCTCCAGACCAAATGTAGCTTATATGGAGAGAAAACCTGAAAGAAGATAACCAAGATAACCAAACTAATAGCTGTTGTGTTGGTAAATTGCCCCAAAGCTTGGAATATTGTTCAAAAACCTAACCTAAACTTCTCTTCGTCTTTCCCATTGATTATTTTCCTGTGTTTTTTTGGTTTTCACGATGATGTTTATTCAGTGATGTTCTCTAACAGAATCTGAAGCCTTCTAAGAACAGCTGTATTTACACATGTGGACACATTAGTAACTTTATTACTTCAAAAGACAATTGACTTTATGTAGGATATCAGAATAAAAGGGGCCGAAGTTCGGCCTGGATGCAGGCTCAGCCGGAGTGTGGATGACGGGCGCAGAGGAGCGAAAGATCATTCTGGAGAATTGGGATACATTACACACTGAAACCCATCAGTGTTCGAAGAGCAAAAGGGTGGAAGTGAGTATCTAAGCAGAAAGAAACACTAGTCGAAGGAAGAGTAAATGAACTGACACAAGAAGTAATTAAAATGACAAAAGCTAAGCAAAACCAAAAATTAAATAAAGAAATGATGAAAAAAGGAAAGTAAAATAAATTAAATTTAAAATGTCCAAACAACAACAGATTAAGGCAGTGCCATCACATTTAAACACCTACTCTGCTCGGTAACCAGAGAAGTCCCCGTCTTATACTTTTTACCGTGGGACTGATGTAAGTTGAGGACCAGCGTCTCTTTGACCTTCTGTCTCTGTGTTCTCCTTCCAGCCTCTGGACTATGAGAGCAAGAAAGCCTACACACTGAAGGTGGAGGCGACCAACGTCCGCTCGGAGCCCGGCAGCGGCGGGCCCTTCAAGGACACGGCCACGGTCAAGATAGTGGTGGAGGATGCCGACGAGCCTCCGGTCTTCTCCAAGCCCATGTACCTACTGGAAGTGAAGGAGAACGCCCCCGTCGCCACGGTGATCGGGAGGGTAGCCGCCAGGGATCCGGACTCCTCCGGGAGCCTCGTCAGGTAAGGCCGAGCTAACGACTGAGCCCTTAGCTTTCACCGCCGGACCGTCTGTTGCTGCCTCGCCATGGCAACCTGTGAAAGAAAAAAGCTCTTTAATGTCGCTTTTAGTAAAAACCGGAGGAAGGTCTTTCTCGGGCTATAATGACTTGTTTTAATAAAGGGGTTGACACCGAGGCATCCAATTAAATTTCTTGGCGTCCCTGACCTTTGGAAAACGTAGAAGTGTCTCAGGCGGTGAGGAAGCGACCTCCGTGATTGCGGTCATTTCCAGGGATGACTGAGGGAAGACAAAAAAAATCTCAAAAAAAAAAAAGAAGAAGAAGTAGTCGATTATGAGTTAAAGAAAAAACCCAACTTTCTCTTCCAGTGTGCCGGAACAGAGTGCCTTCTCCTCTTGTGTGACTTATTCTTGGAAATACCACAAGGGCACCTTGAGGACAGGTTATACAGGCAATTTCTCTCCCTCCACTTTGGCATTTCATTAATTCTCCAGTGACTTGCTGACCGCATTCCCGGTACAACACTCAACAGGTTGTGTGTAATTGCCTGGCGAGCAGAGAGCAGGCTGGGTTTCAGAGATTGGTTGATGCTATAGATCAGGACTGGTCCATTCTACTTTTACTTCTATTTTTCTGTTTTTTTCCCCTCCTCTTTCGCATTTCTGGCAGCATTCTCATGTATAGAGATGAAATTGCCACAAGGAGGAATCCAGCCCTGAGGTTGCAGCCTGCCTTCTCTCTGTGATACAACATCTTTAGAATCGTTTTTCAAAGTTCTTACTCTTATTCATAGATGTTTGTGTTAGAGATGGATCTAAAGGAGGAAAAAAAAACGATTCTTTACAAAGAATTAACTTTATATCAAATTCGGTGCTTCACAAAGTTCAACGAACATGCTCTGTTTTTTGTTTCTTGTTTTTTTCTAGTTCCTATTGAAGGAGGAAGTGATTAAATAATGAATGAGTGTGACTGCAGATGGCATCACCCTGCTGCTGAGAAGTTTTTGTGCATTTGCAGCTATAAATCTGCCCGCATATAAACAGCTTAAACTGGGTCATGTGCTGCCATCCTTATAGATAAGGTTGCCTGAATAGAATTAAGGCCTTAAAATACTGAAACTTTTGATTTTTAGTTACTGACTCTGACAAAATTTTTTAAACTTATTTTAAAAGTGGCATGAAAAAGTATTTTATCTGTCAATGTCTATTAATCTGAAAAGTTTTACAAATTAATTTTTTGGCCGATAATCGATTACCAATCTGACCTGAAAATGATTCAAAACCCGATAACAAAAACTTTGGAGTGGTTTGTCTGGGATCTCTACACCTTCAAAGATCTCAAACTTTCTTAAATGTTCATTTTTTAATTGTGTATGATCTTTCTCATTTGGAGTGGTAGACTCGAAAGCCTTCCCACACCGATGGGCAGCCTGCAGGTGTCTTTCATCCTTGTAATTGTGTTAAAACACATGCAAGCCGCTTTGACGTAACTTACAAGGTTGCTCACGCTCACAAACGGTCAGTCAATCCGATGTTCGCTTACCAAGATCTCCCCGTCAAGATTCCACTTTTAATTCCAAGTCTTTCACTAACATATTTCCCATTTTGGCTCGCTGCTCGTTTTGTGTACAGAAACCCACTTTGGCACGCGTAAACATAATTTAAAAGTATGCGTTTTGTTTGCTACCTCCACCCTCAGGCGGATGATTTCGAGAGCATCCATCACAGATGTTGAGTGCTTTCTTTGAGGCTGTCGGCGGGGGGTGAGATGAAACAAAGTATTGTCGTGCGGAGGCCCTGAGATGATGCATCAGCCTAAACCTCAAAGACAGTTTGATTGTACTTCCAGTCACGCTTTGTATTAGCCTGTAAGTCTGAGCGCCGCGCTGATAAAATGATTACAGGGCTGGGAGATTTTAATCCTACAAAATATACTGGCTGAAAGAGAGCCGTACCCTCAGCGAAGCCTTTTTACAACATTACAGGTGTTTCTTAATAATGAACAGCCTGAGGGCGGGGGGGAAACCCTCGCCAGATAACAAGCCAAAACTCAAACTTTGGCTCTGCCATTATTAGGTATGATTCTGTAAGAAGGATAAATAAGCCTGTTCGGTTATGATGTTTTTGTCTTCACAGGCTTTTAAGTATTCAGATCTAAGATTTTTTCCATAAAACCCAAGAAAATTTTTTTAACTAAATATGAGAAACAACAGTGAATATTTCGCATGTGCTCTGACGCCAGGCTCGCCTTTACAATTGAATTACATTACATTCAGAGTAAATAACAGTACGCCTACATTTGTTCGGTTTTCTTCTGTTCGTCAGATTTATGCAAAAATTGCTCAGTTTCCAAAAGTGACAATCAAACAGGTTATCTTTTCTGGGTAAAGATAAAGATTGATCTACAAGATATGTAGAAATTTATTTGTAACCATTTTTCACGTTTTCATGTCAGAGCCACCAGTTGTGACATATTTTACGTGACAAACACAAAATGAAGACAACAAAAATGCCTCAAAGAATGGAGAAAAATCTACTTGCTGCTGGTACACTTGATTTTCCCCACTGTGGGACATATAAGGACATTTCTATTCTGTTCTAATGGAGTTGTTCACCTTCTGAGTCACTTGTACAAATATTTTATTTTATTACATCTACATATCGTTAGTTTTTGCTTCCATTTACCAGTCAGTTTCCTCTCTAAGCAGTAAAACTACTTTTAACTACAGACGGACAAATAAAGGACCATTCTGTTCTAAAACAAATTGTTTCAAACCAAACATAAATCTGTGGATTACAAAACCTTTTTTTTTTTAAATGTAAAAAAGAATATGATCAATGTAGATGTATTTAGCAGCTGTTCTATTTCTTTCTGGCAATTTTGTATATTATTTTTCTGTGATCAACTACAGCAGTAGAGTAGCTCAGACTGGTTTGTTTTGTTTCTTCACTATTTAGTAACTGACTTGAGTCGTCAGCTGATTAGCATTTTCCCATCTGAGTTTGTAAAGCTGATGTAGATAGAGGTTTACTGCTTCACCGTTGGTATAGGAGCTTTGCCTACATTTTTCAGTTGCTCTCAAACATCAGTGCCGTAGCTTTAGCTTGTAGCATCACAGCAGCTAGCATGTGGCTTCCTTCTGCATCACTTGAACACTAACTTCCCTCAGATCATTTTTTTAAAGCAAAAATGAACCTCACTGAGCCACGATAAGCAACTTTGTTGTCTATTGCTGTTCGCAGATGTCACTTGTCCGTCAGATATACCGGTGTACCAGAAACACCTGAATGCAAAGGTTCCAGCTTGGGACCTTTGTATGTAAAGGTCCCAAGCTGGAACCTTTAATACAAAGGGTAAAATTTTACCCATTGAAATCGATGTATTTAATTAATTGAAGTTAATTTAAAGTCATGTCCCTAATTTTTGTAGGTCAAAAATGTAAGGAACTATCCATCATTTTCATTCCTCTTCACAATTATAAACAACTTCAGGTTGGTCTATCAAATAAAATCCCAGTAAAATATACGGAAGCTTAAATTTGTAATATGGAAAAAAAAGTTCAAGGGGTAGAGATACTTTTGCACTTGATTAAAAACCTTCAAAAAATAAAAAAGGCAAACAATTAACTTTTTTTTTTTTATCCATACCAGATTTTTAAGACAACATACTTTTCTGTTTCCTGGACAGTAGCAGTAGTTTGTAAAGACTGACCTGTTCATGAAGAGCACCAGGAAAATATACCAGCGTTACTCTTGATTCCATCCAACTATCATTTGCGAAAGTTCTCGACTCGACCCCCTCTGATTAGAATCGCTCGCTGTCTTAATCCCCCCCACCCCTCCTCCTGGACCAGGCCAAGCCAGACTGAGTCTAAAACACTCGCGGGCGAGTGCTCTGGTGGGCTGCCATGTCCTCATTCCACTCAGGAGACAAACAACCCCTCAGCTGTACTTAATGCATCCAACCAATAACCTTTCAGGTGCTCTCATGAAATACTCCCCCAGAGCTGTTTCTCCCCAGAGCCTGTGCTCTTTCGTTTTCTACCTGACTGATAACAGATAAAAAGCAATGTGACATCTGGCAGTCTCTAGGACTGTCTGAAAGAAACTTCTGGGTTTTAAAGAAGAAACCGTGAGTTTAATTTCTACCAAAACTATTGAACATACTGGTATTTTTTTCCCCCTCTGTTTTTTTTTATTAATTTCTTCCCCCCGGCCCTCATCCCTTCCCTGTCCCTGTGTGGTTTTCTAGGAACATAATAGCTTGTTTCTAGGCTATGTTAGTGGACAGCTGACATGCAGCATATGGTATTACAAGCACTCAAGTACATGAGCCAGGTTTGAAAAAAAAAAAAAAAAAAAAGATATTCAATGTTGGCTTTTTTTATTCTCTCCCACTGGTACATTCCATTATTTTTTCATATTTTTTCTGATGTTCTATATAGATTAGTTTGGACCCTCCCTCTGGCTTGGGAGCCAACCTGAATACAATATGGTGTACAAACATAAATGGTCAGCATTCAGGATACGGCTAAATTAGTCCTACATCTGTGATCCTCCCGGAGGAATTACTGACCTAATAACAAGCAGGAATGTCACGGGCATTTTGTTCTCTATGGACAAAAAATAAAAATAAATTAAAAAATAGGCTTGATCCCCCCTCCTCCAAATTTTATGACCACTGGGATGCAAACAATAATATATATTCATAGTCCAAAGACCTAAAACTCAAAGGCGCACACAGATGATCTCCTAGCTGCTTCAACTTGCAGCGCAAACACAAATATAGAGTAGGACACTTCTGTGTTATGTATCCAATGGGCTCTTTGCGCATAAGGCTCTGACGTCACAACCGCATGCGCAAATGCGGCTAATTTTTTTCCGCTTTCAGTTACCGTGACGGCTAGAAAAGACAAAGTCGTATTTCAGACGCAAATAAAACAATACTATGCACTTTGTTGTCTTCCTAATATAATGGGATTTTAAGTTTTCATGGATTTTCAAACGATCCTGAATTAACAAGACAGTGGCTTGTAAATATTCATAGCTACCAGTTAAAGCTAACACCGCACAGCAAGTTTGCAGCCTTCACTTCACTCTGATCAGCTTCTTCAGCCTAAAGAAGAAGGTAAACGAGCCTCCTGCGTTATTTCCATGGAATCACTTCTGTATTCAGCCTGAAACAGCGAGTTTATGGGAACGAGAGAGCAGATCAGAGCCAGACAGCCGAGCAGCTGATCCACCTGAACACACTGCTGTAAACACCGTCCTGCTTCACAACAAGCATGCAAAACTAATAAAAGGAAATAACGGAGACCTTAACAAACAGGGACATATTTTTCTAAAAGCAACAACTCTGAACCTGAACAGTCAGATGAACTAGAACTCCGACACCAGAGCTGCTCTACTGTTGGGCTTGTTGTGCTTCGTTATGCTTCGGCAGCAAAAAGCCTGAAACGTAAAATCCCCTCCGCAACCGCTTTTATTGTCGTTAGTGTCTCTGACACTAAAGACAATAAACACACGTAATATACTTAAAAATAAGGTAAAAACATTGTTTTTACCTTAAAATCTCCAAATATTCATTTAAGTCAGATTTTGTTCCCTTTGTCTCCAGAGATGACTGTTAAACTATAGCTCTATTACGGTTAAAGCTAAGGTTTAAACTATTTTAAGTGCAATGACTAAAATATATTCCACCGTCCCTTACAGGACCTTTTTCTGGGGTGAATTTTTACCCTGGAAATTTCTTTTTACCACAGTGAATGCAGTAGAAATGCAAAGGTGGGTAGTAATAGTCTCAGAAACGTACCCTGCTAAATGTAGAAACTTAATGAAAACTCATCTAGTGTCAAACTTTATAAGAGGAAACCAGGGAGAGACACGGTATTGACTCAGAGGGACTGGATAAAAATATGCATATGTATTTTTTAGCTTGTATAACTCTGTGAAATCTATAAATAATTGACATTTTACATCACAAAAATAGGACATTGTGCTAGTCAAACCTGTGTAATCCTAATTTAACACGTGAAAGCTTTATATTAAATCACAGAGGAGTTGAAAATGAGGCTTCATAAGATCAAAAAGCAGAGTTCGCCTTACCTTTTTATTTTGTACACAAATGAATGTGTTAGTTCTCAACCCAATCAGTATATAATAACATTTTTAGATGATACTGTTATTTTGAGTCTTTTTTTTTTTTGTTTTTTTGTCTCAAACGTTTTATTTTTATACAGCTGTTCCAGTACTTGAACACAAGAAAGACAAACACAACCAGGAGAACAGCACAGATTATTGGACCTGCTAATACCAAAGCTAAGGTTACTTGACTGAAAATGTAAAAAAAAAACAACAAAAAAAACTAGCAGGACAAAAAGTAAGCATTTTAAAAGAAAATCAGTTGTGATGTTGTCTTTTGCCCCTGCTTCACCTCCATCTTTACCACGTGGGTCTGGTGTTGGTCCAGCGCCACCTACAGGACAGAAAAGTTGTAAACGTCTCTCTTTTCTGTTTTTTGCCAATTTCCATCTTCTTCAGACTGCTCTCCGTTTTCTCTACATCCATCGAGAAGTTCTCCATATTGCCACAGCAGCGCAATCTGGTGGTAGTTGTTGCGCTGCTGCTTAGTAACAGGTATTCTCTGCAATGTAATGGAAATAAGTGATGTAATTCATTTAGCCTTGAGCTTTCGTCTGCCATCTCGTCATCCTCAGAAAGTGACGGGTACCTCCGGCCTTCATCGTCCATGTTCGTTACTCTTGACCGAAGCAGATTCGGAAGCCTATTTTGAGTCTTTTAACAGACAATCTCGACAGTCATAAAGCTGCTGTAGGTAAGTTTGTTTTTTGGTGTGACTCTCATAAAGTACAGATAATCACCTCAAAAACTGTTGAGTTATTTCTGGATTAAGATGGCAAGTAAGATCATCAACACTCTGGATCTATCTTCTCCACAGCACCTGTTTGAGCAGGCTACCATCAGGCAAGCTCAGAACATCTTGTCTGATGGGTCACATGTGCTCGCATCAGAATATGTCCTCATGAATTCATGGAGAAGGTTCAGTTTCCCCCAGTGCAAATATAACCATCTGAAACATTCATTTGTACCACCTTCCATTAACCTGATAAATGGCAGACTAGCGGCGCCTGGACAGAGTAACAGGAGGTTCAGATGATGATCAAGATTAGCAAGTAGAGGATGTATTGTATGTGAATGGAAATGGTTATTGGAATGTACTGCCAACCTGACATTTATGCTTTTATGTATTTTTTGTGTTTATGTATTTATGGTTATTGGCCTTTTGGATGAGCTTTTATTGTTGTATTGCAGTTTTGCCCCTGCTTATTAAGATAATCTTATCTTAATAAGATAAGATAAAATTATCTTATCTTATTATCTTAAAGAGGAGCGGCAAAAGCAAATGAGGTGCATTAGCCGTGTTAGCCAACTGATGAGGTCATCCACTGTGAAATATCCTCAGAACCTGAGCTGCTAGCATATCATTATATCATAGTCATAAAACTGTCAGACAGCAATATTCTTCAGTCAGAGGCCTCTTCAGATGTGCTGCATGACTGACTGTTACCAGAGACAGTAACATTTCCCTTTAGAGTAAAGGTTTTTTTAATTAAATGTAGAATTCAATGCAACACCTTTGTTGTATGCTCTTTAATATAGGATGCACTTTTTTTACCTGTTAAATTACTTATTTTTACAGACAGATTAGAAGTTTTTAATAAAGAGTAAGCTATGATGGAAAACTAAGTGAGTTGCCGACAGGCGGCATAGTTAATGAGGCTAAAAGACTGCAACCTACAGAAGCTCCAACAGAGAGAGACGTTCTGGCCATGCTGTTTAACTGACAAGTAGTCTGGGACGAAAGCTGTGCATTGAAATGTAAATAAAAAAAAAAAAAAAACATCTCCACGGTTACAAAAAAAGAGCAGCCTTATAACAAGCTTTCTGATTTCCTTAAGATGGGACGAAGCTGAATAGGGCAAAACATTTGGGCTCAGTTGCCTCGGCTTTTAACGGCTTCGTCCAGCGAGAGAAAAAGAAACGAGTCAACGACACACGCCAGCAGAGTCTGTAAAGTCGGAAATTATTTTTTTTTTATCTTTTTTTTTGTTGTTTTGCTTTTAATTCTTTGCACGTCACGTTGTCAGCGTGAGTGGCAGGTGGCAGAACATTTCAGGGTCTGTCTCCTTGCCTCCACGTGAGGCTGTCAGAGCCTGACTGGGATCCACTCAGTCTGCAGGAGAGCGGCTGCTCCCAGGTGGTTTGCTGCTGTCTGCCTGTCTTGAAAGTGCTCTGCGTCTGCAGGGCGAAAGGGTGGAGGGGTTGGGAAGTGTTGGGGCACAGACGGCGGGAAAGCGGGTTGGGGGGTGAGAGGGAGGATCCTCATGGACCTCTACCAGCCCTGCCGTCTGGAGGATTTTACACCATTTCATCTCAAAAATGGAAATGTCACGCCTCGGTACATCTCCCCAACAATTGGAATCTGGGCCAGTGGTTTATTTATTTCATTCCCTGCCATTCTTCAATAAGCAGCACCCTCCTTCACACAAACAATTGTTGAGAGTTTGTCTGGTGTTCTTTCTCCATTTTTTTTTTTTTTTTTGGCATTTTGCCTCTGTCCTCTTTCACCCCCTCTTTTTTTATTTCTTCAAGTAAAATACAGCCGAGCTCCTGCCAACAGGTCTGCGCTGATAGGGATGAGCAGCTCCAGTGTGAGACGGCATGAAACCCAGATTGAGGAAGGAAAAAAAAAATGAAAACAGGGGGCAGCAGGGTGCAAGTGTTAGAAGGGGTGTGTGTGTGTGTGATAGTGGGACTGCAATGGGAAGAGCTCGAGACCCATCTGGATTGAACAGAAAAAAAAAGGTGACGACTGTGAAGGAGGACATGAGAGCGAGACGACGCGAGATGAACGGAGACAGCGTGTCCCCCTGGAGGGAGGAGGGGAGATGGGGGGGTTTGGAAACAGTTGTGCAGTACACGGTGTAATTAGCTCATGTGAATCACTGCGGCTACATGCGTGTGTGTGTATTTTTGTTTTGTGGCTGTTGTTTTTTTCTCCAGTGGCGAGTAGGCTGTTTGTGACAACCGCGCACAATGGCGAGCGCGATGTGTGGAAACCAAGGATGACCCATAATGACAGATTCTTTTCGAGCCAGTTTTTGTGTGGGCTTGTCCCGGGAATTGGCGGCCATGCGCGCTCCAACATGAAAGAGCAATTTCACACCTTCAAGTAGCTCCGGAAGAATCCTTCTTCTTTTTTGTTGTTGTTGTGCGTTCCAATTATGTACCCTCTGCTTCAATGTTTTTCTGCAGAGTTTATAAATTCTACCCGCCCTTGTGTTAAAGTCGTAAACTTTTTGGAAAAATAAATTAATGGGTCACAGATCTGAATTGGTGGAAAAAAGTCCACCTGAGAATAAAAATGTTCCCATCAACAGAGCAAAAAACCCAATTTTTTCCCATTATGCAGTTGGAGTAAAGTGATATGAGCTGGTTATTTTGTTGGGCTAACTGCTTGGTTACTCGGGCTGCGTTGCTAGCTCTAGCTTGCTAATTGTAGTTTTAAAACAGTATAAACATAAGAGTAACAGCTCTACTTAGATGAAAATATTTCCTGTCAGATTTCTACAGTGGTGGGCACCGCTAACTAAAACGTTAGCAGTGCTAACCCTACAGCACTAATCATAAACATTACTCCCGCTAAGACTAAAGAGCTGTGCTAAAGTGGTATTCAGCAGAAGCTACTGCTAAAGAGCTAAATTCAGAGTTGTTGCTCAGGAAGTATCCCAGGACATCAGTGGATTTTAAACTGTTGACTGTTCTGCAGCGATGCATTCTGGGTACAAAATAAATGTATTTTGCTGCACCTCATCACAGTGGAGGACGTGAGCAGTTCCAACAGAAAAGCTCTTAAAACAATTGATATGGGAAATGTTTGCATCTATTTGTTTAATAACACCTCTGGTTGTTTGTATTTTTCTGTTTACTTCATTGGGTTTTTTTTTTTTTGCTGTACCTGTAACTTACTCAATAAAGTTTCTTTTAAACGTCCAAGCGCTTGTAGAATTGCTAACAACTAAGCAAAACGTCAACACTGATGTCAAACTTTATTCAACTGAAAGTTTACAAAACAGCCAAGCAAATTAGCAGATTAGAATTTATCTGGAAACATGAATTTGGTGGAAGCTAAGTGCATGAAGTGTTTTTTAACGTTAGCTGAGAAATTAGCTGCCCACCACTGTCAGCTGTACGTGCATCTGGAGTTCAGCACCTGAGTGCAGCTTTTAGCCTCAAGCTAAACCAGTGAAACTAAATCAAATACATATAAATACAACACCTAATTATGAATTTTAAATACCACAGACGCTTTAATTTCTCTGAGGTTTGTTCACTGAGTAATGCTGCTGATTGGCATTTAGGTTCAAATTTCTATCCAAGTCCATGCTTGACTTTGGTCATTTCTAATTCTGACGAATTCCTTAAAATTTATCCGCAACAGTGATTTTAGGGGAAGGTGCTTGTGCTAAATATATTCAAAGTTAGCAAAACTGCTAAAGCGGGAACCACAAACTTAGCTGCACAATTAGCGGAAGTATGCCCACCACTGGAATAGTAGTTGTCTTATTGCCAAGCAGTGAGCAGAAATAGGTTGCTCTACTTTATAATATGCTAAAAACAAACAAAAAAAACCAACTAAATGAGTATTCTGTATTTTTGGCTTTAGTTGTGTATCAACACCACAAAACAAAATCTGACATATTCTGACAGGCTGTGTTGTTCCAGCTGCAGCTTTCATAGTTGTTGCTTTTTGCGGCTTTTATATACATAATATGGTATATTTGATTGAAAACCTTTGTTTACCACCTTGAAACCTGGATTTTGTTTTCAGTTAAGCTTCTCAAACTGTGAAAATCCCATAACGGCCCCTGGCTAACATCAACACATTGCTGCTAAAATCCAAACAAGAACACTCTTAACACACAGGCCATTGGTTAATCTCAATTCTATCCATTATCACCCCCCCACACACACACTCACCCTGTTGTGTTGTGTGTGACACTTTGCTGTCCTAACTCATTAATTCAAAGCCTTTGGGAGCCATTGAGTGTTGGGAGATGCCAAACAGGGTTAACAGCAGCACATCTCTTACCCTGACACACATTCACATGTGCTAATGGTTGCTTTGTTTTGTGTGCGTGTGTGTGTGTGATTGGAAATGGAGCGTTTCAGAGACGTCATTAGGCTGCCGTGCTGCTCATGTGAAGGCCATAATTATTCCTCAGATGATAATTATTGATTTGTTGGCGTTTTACATGCCCATTGATCTACAGGTTTCTCTCGAGCCGGGTTTCCCGTCGGCCGCGGCAACCGGAGGACCTCAGAGGACGCTCGAGCGGAGCTGCTCGCTCCAGCGGTCCGGCTCGAATTTCTGATGTTTGCTTTTCTTCACAGGTACTTCATCGATCGGCACACGGATCTGGAGAGGCAGTTCAACATCAACGTGGACGACGGGAACATCACGCTGGCCAAGCCGCTGGACCGGGAGACGGATATGTGGCACAACATCACAGTAACCGCTACAGAAGTCCGTAAGTAGGGGCGGGCGGGGCGAGTCCTGGTGCAACACAAAGCTGCTACTTAGCTACTGAAGGAGGGCTGTGTACTTCCAAACACTTTGAAATAATATCTGAGGAAAATGTTCTGCAAATTTACAGCTCCCAATTAAAGAGATATTTGACGTGTAGGAAAAGGATGAGGAGTTAATCCACCAGATCAGCTGCATCAGAGTAGAGAAAAAGAAAAATAGAGAGAATACAAGACAACACTGTAACAGTCTGCTGCTGCACCTGCAGAAAGAGAGAGAGAAAAAAATGTCATATGCATTTGAGGTTATTGGTTAGGCTAGAGGTTGAGCTAACTGGACCATGTTCACTGTCCACATTAGTCCACATTATTACCTTTTCCTTTTAGAACCCATTTAAAAAGACCTGTAGAAAAAACTGAAACTTTACAGTTAAAAAAAAGAAAAGAAACCCTTGTCCTGTGAATGGGACCAAAGTCCAAATCAACCAAGGTTTTATTCAAATTAGCTCACGAGGCAGATTGATGCTGTGTACACCCGCTTAGCTTGTTAGCTTCCCACCACTTTGAGGATGCATTTACATTGGCTAAAAGCTTTTTTACTGCATTAAAAAACTATTACTGATAACTTCACAGAACCGCACTACAAAAGCAGAGCTGTATGTTTAATCTACTTTTATTTTCAAATAATTACATCCTACTGTCTAACATTAGCTTAGACTTTATAAAAAAAAATATCCATTTGTATCAAATACTAACTGACTCCATGTACCTCTATGGAAAAAGTTGTCTTACTGAAAAATGAGCATTTTATTTTTAGTTACAATTATTATGCATAATAAAGCACAACTGATTATAGAGTTTTTCGCTGAATGAAAGGTCCAACAGCAAAAGGTTGACAATAAAGTCAGTGGGAGATGAAGTACTGCATCAAATCTAAAGTAAAGAGTAATGACAAATCAATGGGCAAATACATGAATACAAGAAGAGCTTATTATTTAATGCGTTGAAACAAGAATTAGTTTTTAAGTTTAGGGTTCATTTTGAATTAGTTACTCTTTGAAGGTGAACATATCCAAAGCATACTTTAAGTGTTTAGTTGTAGTTGTAGATGTTAAAGTAGGAGAATATTCTACTCCATGTTCCTAATTATTTTGTAAAAAGCTACAAGTGTTTCTCATCCCATCGTCCTATGCGGTGCAGAACGTTCTGCAAGTCATCAATTAGACACTTATCTGCATGCAAGATTTAAAAAACAGACAGAGCATGTTCTCTTTCTTTTTTTTCTTTTTTTTTTGGAACTGTTCTCAGTTAAAGGAATCGCTGACCTACTGCTGGAAATCCTCCGTTAAACAGTTTAACTGCTCCGGGAGCACGGCACAAACAATTAGCCCGTGACTCCGCAGAGGCATTAAACGCGTTAATTTGCTGAGTTTTGATTGAATTAAACGGCCCAGCGCTCAATTTGTGGAAGTGCAATAACATTAAGACATATCAAATAGACTGTTTTAAAGACATGCTCCAGAGTGGATTGCTCCAAACGCCAGGCATCCATTACAGATTAAAGAACATCTGCGAAGCACAAAAAAAGTCACTGACGATGTAGAAAATCTTGCCGGCAGAGCTACAAACAGCTTCAGCCGTACGCAAGGCTTTATTTGCATACAGATTGTTTCAGGGGGGCTGTATGATGTGATAAAGCTTAATGTACCCCTTTAAGCTATTGGGATAGAAATTGACTCAGCTTGTAACTTTTCTGTCTGCTTCTGCCGTATCTCTCCCTTGCTTCTCGTTCTGGTCCCGTCCCGTTCTTCCTTTAATCAAAGGAAACACTCGTTAATTGTTGGAATAAATCAAAGGCCCAAACACTGTAACAATGTTTTTGGCCGTGGAGTTAAAGACGAATTCCCCGCAATCGACGCAGCGCCCCCTTTCCGAGCGAGCCGAATGTGTTTCACTCGATAAGCCCCCCGTCGCCTTGTCACGTCGTAAACTCCCCCCCACCCCCCGTACACTGCAGGCATGTCTTCATGCCCCTTGGCAAAGTAACTGTGGCTTGAGATAGTGGCATCTCTAAAAGCACCTAATAGGAATTTGCCAAAATGAATACGGCGGTTTTGCTATTCTTCACGCTCGGAGAGTAGAAGGCGGTGTCTCCTCTGGCGTGAAAGGGAATAGATGTGTTTCCCCGGCTCTGTCCCGGTGCCATTTGCCACCCAAACCGAGGCTCGTTCTGCCGCCTCGCACCAGTTGACGTCTGACTAATCAGATTCTATTCCCTGTCTGCTTGAGGGAGGGTGGAGAGGGGGTGGGTGGGGATTGGGTCCCCTCCTCTCTCTCCACTTTAATCCATCTATCACTGTCTATCCGACTGTCAGTTTCCACTCACCTCGCTGTTTACCTCTTTTTCAACTTGCTTTCCAGATAGGCGGAGGGCCTCGACTTTCAACTGCCCCCGCTCTCCGCTTTGGTTTCATTCGTTTATTGAAAGACAGGAAATGGAGATCAAATTGACTAATCCCAGGATTCCTCCAACTGCAATTGTATTAATGCAGTATGTGTGGCAACATGTTGATGTTACGACAAAAGAATGAGACCGTTGTTGCCTTCGAAAACCAAATGAGTTCAGAAAATGACCTATGACTTTATTACTATGATCTATGAGTCAGAATGAGATTATCATGCTATGGGACTAAACACAGTTTCACAGTATCATGATGATTTCATATATTCACCTTCCTAAAAAAATTGATGGCCTAAGTCTTTTTTTTTCCAAAAGTGATGTTAGCCAAAAAAAAAAAAGAAAAGATGTTTGTGGTAATTAGCAGCTCCACAGAAGCTAATATCTACAGTCTTTCTTATTTCCACTCTTGGGGATACTTCCAATCAGCATCGAGAAAAATGAATGGCCCTCCTGGATTGGCTGCCTACCAAATGCCAGTGAAGTATTGCACCTAGAAATCTCAGCTTCGTTAGTTGCATTTTCTTTTAAGTACTTTGGAGAACATGCACAAAAACCTACAAATTGGTGAGATTTTCACAAACAGTTTAAAGTTACTGTCACAGAAAATCTGTGAATAGATGAATCTGTGAATACTGAACCATGAATAGGCCGGGGGGTCTACTGTACTTATAGTACAGGTCATTATGTGAAACCATTCAATATGTAAGAGTTAAAGAAATGAAAAAAAAAGTGATAAAAAGGAGTGTTGAATGTTCCAGATATGGCTCTACAGCATGGTAGTATTTCAGGTTAATGAGATGCAGGCTGTGTAGTTTTTGTAGAAGTGTTTTTTAATATACTTACGACACTTTTTTTTTTTTTTTCTGTTAATAATTTCTGCTGCTGATGTACAATTTTGGAACTGCTCTTCTAGTTTATACCAAACTTGATTAGGCAGAAAAAAAAAACATCCATGATGCCTCCACTTGTGTGTGTTGCCAGTTATAGACCTGCCAAACTGAATTATTTCCAGAGCCATAGGTGGTCTGCCTGTGTACCAAATGATTTCCATTTGGTAAGTTTCCTTTGGGGTATCTGTACCTGTGTCTCCATGGCAGACGGAGATGTCGTCAGGTTCTGTAATGCTCGGTGATATGATAGTCTTCCCTCTGTGTGATCCATCTTGGTGACAATAATCTGTTCTATAGACACTCATATTTGCCCACTGTGACATTTGTACTCCTCTCATGGTGTGTAACTATCAAACCCTGTCAGGTCCTGGTAATGCAGTCTATTGTTACTATGTGAAATTCTCTGGTATAGTGAACTGATGCATCAGCAGCACCCTAATAATACTGTAGGATAGAATATTATAGTAGTAAAATATACAGACTTTTTAAAATTCAACAGTTTGTTCAAATTCACCCAGTTTTTTTTTTTTTTTAAAGAGAGATGCGCCGTGGTTGTTGGTCGATTTCTGATCTCCGGTTTCTGTAAAGCTTTGAACTGCTGATTCCAATTTCTGTTTAAGAGCTATAATTAAACAGCGCTCAACATCTTTTATCCAGCCTTGCTAAGAGGTCATTAATTTTTTATTTAAGAAGCAGAGACGATGTCTGACTGTGCATGTGAGGGCGCAGTCAGTGAGGCAGACGAAATGATTCAGAGTTGACATTTGAAACGGTTTCTAGCGTCTTGAATTTGTGATTAGCCTGATAGCTTTATTCCTCAAAGAGGACACATGTAAACTCAAAGATTTCCAAAGCACTGCCAGCTTTTCTAAAGCTCTACTTCCTATAACAGGGAGAGGTTGAAAGGAAGAAAAAAAATAAAATCAACGTTAGAGGTTTAGCTTGGCTAGCATCTATGGAATTGCGCCCAGGATCAATTAGCTCCTTCATCGAATTAACAAAACATCCCAAGAGTGGGTACAAATAGCTAATGTGTGGCAGACGGTTCTTTTTCACACCAAAAAACATCCAAAAAGAAAAAGCAAAGGTGCAACGTGACGAGTACCTGCTAATATCAAGCTCTCTGTTGTAGCTAGATGAATAACCAGCTAGACCGCTATGTGACAAGAAGAACAGTTTCCTGTTAAAAGAAAGCTGTACTTCCTCTTTCTTCTGTTTTAAACACCTTACTGGTACTGAAAATAGCTAAATTTAAGTCTTCCTGAAGTAGTAACCTCCACATTAAACAGGGTTCTGCGCTAGCTCGATGTGGTAGCACTTAGCTATTTAAGCTAATATAACAAAGATTAAATTTTTTTAGTTTCTGGTTAGAAAACTGCACTGGTCAAGCTAAAAACATTGGATTCCAGTAACTAGAATGTTTATCAAGGATCTTCAGAAAGTTTAATTTAAATATTGCATTAATTAAAGAAGACATTAGCATATTTATGGCCTGTGGGTGGCCATAAGTATGCCCACCCACATTCATCCTGGCCTCACAGGACAGGATGAAACACATTAGCTGTGTTTTTCAGGAAGGGATGAGGGAGGGAGATTTTTATTTTTTTTTTGCAATGCTCTTTCTATGTACATATACTGTATATGTTGTACTTTACTAAAAATCTAAGATTCTTGAGATTCCAGTGATGTATGCCAATACAGGATACAATCTTAACTGTAGACAAAGTTAACGCATTTGTGAAAACACTTGGAAACGCAAAGTAACTTCCAACTCATCACTTGAAGCCTGGTATCATTGACAGAACAGAGCAACCTTAAACAAAAAGGATAGTTTTACATGCACCAGGGTCTAATTAATGTACTCTAATAAAATAGTTTGTCCCCAGCAAGTTTTACATCCACAATCCAATATAATTTGCCTCTGAAAACCTTCGATATTTCAACTCAACGTCCTAAGGCAAGCTCAGTTTTTTGTTTGTTTTGTTTTGTGGGGCTTTTTGTGGTATGGGTAAAAACTGCTGAAACTTTCAATAAAAAAAATCAGCCTAGCAACTATATGTAAGTCAGTTGTAATAACTGCTGTGTACAAACATTAATTCAGACAAAAGGGTAAAAAAAAATCCACAAAATAATTGAACTCAAAAAAGTTTCTTTGGCTCCAGTGGGGGAAGTTTTCTTTTGGGGTTAAATGAATAATTAACTGCTTGAAAAGTTGCCAATTGCTCCACTGATGAATAAATAAATTCACAGGGTCTCTTGAACGCGACTGTCAGTTATCAGGGATGAATATTTCCTCTCGAAACCTCATCTGATTAAATGGCCTTTTCTTGTTTTTTTCTTCTCCAGACTTGAGTTACAAATGGCTCCTTAATATGCATGATTTTACTCCTCATGTTTTAAACATCACAGTGTACAGGGGATTCTCTAAAACCATTTTAAAATCTGATGTCTGCATGTTTTCTTTCCTTTTTTTTTGCTTTTCGCATCGTTTGTATTTGCTGCTGAAACAGAGATGAATTGTCTCGTCCTCCGTGTTCCCAGAAGCCGGGGAAAAGAACAAACGAAGATAAAGCAAATAAAAACAAATTAAAACCAGGTCGCGGAATACATGCAGCCGAAATTCACGCGGAGCCTTGTTTGGGTGAAGCCTGTTTTATTTTTTTCCGATTCCTGCTTATTCATTACTACTTTTCCTCTACTCTCTCCCTCTTTTCAACCTCCCTCCCTTCCCATCCATCTGTCTATTGAACCATAATAGGAAACCACAGTCAGATATCAAGAGCAATTGTGGCCATCAGAGTAATGGACATTAACGACAATGCCCCTGAGTTTGCCACTGAATACGAGGCCTATCTGTGCGAAAATGGGAAACCTGGACAGGTAAGGAAAGAAATGACTCATTCATCAAAGCAGCGATCTATCACTTTCCTGCTCTTTGTCCTTTTTCCTTTTCTCCCTCTCCTCCCCTGTAATGATTGGGTACAATGAATTATAGCCTATTTATTTCGCTGGGAAACCACAGAGGTGGGAGTACAGACCTTTTCTCTCTGAAACAGGCCTCCCTCGACACGGCGCGCACCGAGCGAACGGAAAATGAGCGAAGTCAGGATTGATCAGAGGGGATCATAATTCAAGACTGTCTTTCATGTCTTCCTCCAGATGGCACAATGCTTTCCCTAGCCAAAAAAAAAAAAAAAAAATCCTGGACAAGTACTTAGTATTCTCCTTCTCATCAGTCGCCCTCATTCAGGGAAACTGTGTACATACAATAGGGAGCTTTATTCAAAGGGGGAAGAAGGGGGGAAAAAGGGAAGCGGAGAAAAAGAGAAACTGTCCTGCAAGTCCCGAATTTAAATTTCCAATCAATCATCGGGACGTACAACCTGGGAAGACCCGTGAGGACAGATTGACAGATAGGTCCAGGAGCCTGAAAGTGTGTCAAGCTGGATAGGAGCTCACTGATAATACTCATAAACTTCAGGAATAAGCAGTAGGAGAGCAGCGATACACTCAGCTCACGAGAGAAGACAACATCGGGTTCACAGAGTGGGATTAGTGAAATATTTCTGGGGCCGGGGAAAACCAAAAGCTAAGCCCTGTTTTCTGTTTGGCTATGTAGGCTGGCATATTGAAAAATAAAAATGAATTATGTGGAGGTAAATGTGAGAAAATGTAGGAGGTGTTATTGTAACGTCACATAATGTCTGTAAACTATGGCTGGGTTTTAGTTCACCATATTGTTGAGCAATCTGACGTTTACAAAATAAATTAGAAAAAAGTTTTGGTGCTATGATGAGGTGGGGTTTTTGAGGATTTTTGACAAAACTGCAATGGAAATATGATTTTTAGCAACAAAACAATTCAGATAATCAACAAGCGGGCGTTGCCACTGGCACAAACCACAAAGAAGATGACAACAGGAAATAGATGGAGAATGATGGAGGAGGCATGTTTTTTAATACAAACTTATTCATGTCTGATTTTAGTTGTGTTTCTTATTTAATTCAAACACCAAAATTGTGACATTGTTTTGTCTTTTTTGACACATTCAGGTCTGAGCTGCTCCAGTTCTGAATGGTGCATTTATTTTGTGATCGAGGGTGCAAAATGGTTTTTTTTATTACTTTTGCTGTGACTTCACTGTTTAGTTTATGTACATTTTCAACAATGACCCGGTCTTCTTGGAATAAATTTATAGTCTTAGGGAATATTTTAATACTTTTAATGTCTAACTTTACAAATATTTCTTTAGTATTTGGTAGATATTCTTTCTAATGGCTTTGCCCTGTCTGCTTTGTGTATCGTCTCGTCTTGTTTTCAACACAGGTGATTCACACCGTCAGCGCCGTAGACAAAGACGACCCGAGCCAGGGTCACAGATTCGACTACCGCCTGGTCCAAGAGATGCAGGGCAACCCCAACTTCACCATCAAACACAACCAAGGTGAGGAAAACCAAATCAGTCTCCTGGAAATCAGCTGTTTCCGTGGGAAAACAACCGAAGTGTCTCTGAGTTCTCCCCCCCACACACCACCTCCCGTCTCCAAGTCTTGTCTCTTGCCCACGGCGTATTAACTGTACAGCAGATGAAATCTGGTGGATCAGTGTAGCTTACAATTAGCAGATGTGAAATTGTTTGGACACCAGCTTCTCGTTCACTCCCCAGTGCATTTTGAGGCAAACTAAATGAGTGGGATCCAAATGGCTTTCCGTGGCAGTCTTGCAGCTCAATGTAGGGTGACATCCTAGGAGCCGTTTCGCGGCAGATGGTGCTACATTTATTTGCTAAATATTCTGATTGCTTTATGTGCCATTTTCTCTTGTCTTAATTCCATTCCTCCTTTTTCTGCTTTCGATTTTTTTTTTTTTTCTTCCACTACTGGCTCTGAACAGGCTGTGTTCCAAATGACGTTGTGTAATGTTTCAGCTCGGGGCAAAAAAAAAAAAAAATCCCTCTTCATATGGTACTAGCCTTCTGTTTGGTTGCAGAAGCTGCAGGCTAACTTACAGCAACCTCTCTCAGATGGAGGAAAGTACATAGAAATCAGGTCATAAAGTGGACTCACTGTCTTCTGTCTGAAATAAAAACCTCTTACTTTGTAATAGGTACTCAGCGGGCAGGAGCATGGCATCAGGGTAATCACAGGAAGCATAAAAATAGCCAGGGAAAAGCATATCACTCTTTTTCTAGCATATCAAGCAGTGACAACTAAAGTGATGCACAAACCAAATCCATTTTTCTTGTCGTGTGCAAATATCCTGAAACAAAGACTTGAGTTCTGTTCCTGTGAATCTGCTGTGTATAAAACAGAAAGGGTCGCAGGTTGTATTTGAAGTGTAATCATTTCTGATCTTTTATAGTTTCTCACCAATTAGTTGTTTCTTTTAGCATTTTATGTTTCAATCACAAACTTCAATATATTCTAATAGTTAGGATTTTATGTGACAGACTAAATCAAGGTAGTGTGCAATTCTGAAGTAGCTTTCACAAATAAGTGTATGATGCATTTATCCATCCATCCATCCATTTTCTGTTCACCCTTGTCCCTAATGGGGTCGGGAGTTGCTGGTGCCTATCTCCAGCTGCGTTCCGGGCGAGAGGCGGGGTCACCCTGGACAGGTCGCCAGTCTGTCGCAGTGATGCATTTATATTCAAGCCCTATTACTCTAATGCTTCTAATTAAATTCCAGTGCAATTAATTCCCGTCAGACGTCGCCTAAGTAGTAACTGGAGGTGACATGGGAGTAATTGAAAGTCAGTTGTTTTGGGAAAACCTCAGAAGTTTTGTTAGAGAACAACCTGCATCATAAACTACCTCTCCATGGGCATGGCTTCAACCCGATCTTCCCCAGTCATTCCCGGCCAGATTCGTCTGCATTTCCAGATCCTGAGCGGTTCTTCCACGTCTTTTGGAACCCCGTCAGGGATGGTACTGGCCGGACCTAACGGGGTGTTGAGCACCAGCGATTCGATCGGCAGCAAACGGCATTCGTTGATTGGATTTACGACAATAAATACATCCCAATCCCCATTTTCAATTTCAATTTGTGACAAGACCGTAATAGCTGGCAAGATGGAAAACTACAAAAAGATAATTTCTTGGTCAGACCTTAAGATCCAAACGTTTTTGTCAATTGTGATGGAAGAGTGCAAACAATGACAACTGAACGGGGCAACTCACTATGAATAAATATACAGAGATTTCAGAGAACATGCACACCCAATGATACAAGTGGCAAGATGACATCCATAGAGCGTTGACCACATCTCCTGAACCGCCACGTAATGTGAAAGACTCACTTCAGACCAATGGAGACTCACGCAGTTTGGCTGGAACTGAGCCAGACTTTAGCAGGCTAGAGTGAGACATGGCAATGGAGAAGGGTCTATAGAGTCCAAGGAACACAGCAGGGCATGTCAGGGAGAAAGTCATGGAGAGATTTGAAGTAAGACTAGGTTCTGAACCAATGTCTCCATTTCACATAGAAATGGAAAGATTATTGCCCGACTAGAAGTCTACCTAGACCTGGCCGTCCACCTCAATAGACAGGCCAGAGAAGCAGCAAAGAGACAGTCAGTAACAGGACAATGTGAAACCTGTTGGAGGCTTTAACAGTCTTCACTTTAGAGGACCCTAACCAGAGCTTTGGAACGGTTTATGACAACTCATTTAGCCCAGTCAAAGCCCAGACCTGAATCCACTGGCAGAATCTAAGGCAAAACTTGAAAAGTGATGTTCACCGACTGCTCTCCATGCAATCTGACTGAGATTGTAATCTTTTACAATGATTCCATCTCCAGATCTCGACGCTTACAGAGACATACCCCAAACAACTCGTAGTTGGGATTGCAGTAAAATGTGTTTTAACAAAGTTTTGACTCTGATGTGTTGAATCCAAGGGCACACCACACACTTTTATGTTTTTTATGTGGGGGAAAAAAACCCTGAAAAACATGCGTCATTTTCCTTCCACTTCCACAATTATGCACTACTTTGTGTTGACCCATCACATAAAATCCCATTACAGCTCTCGATCTCTGTGGTTTCCGCTATGACGAGCAACGATTTCAAGGCGCATGAATATTTTTCAAAGCGGTGTAGTCCATAAAAAAAATGTTCCCCGCTGCAAACGAAAGAACAGGCGTGCATTAGACCGAACAACAAAACGGCTTCATTTCCCCCTCCGACTTTTCTAAAGCCACAGTAAATGTGTTGTGTTGCGCTTCAACTCGACGCAGCGCATCAACCCACCACACCACACCACACTACACCTGCCACTTGTATATAATATTGTTAATTCCAAACAGAGAAAAGGAGCCCGTTGCACCATATCCCCCTGCACTCCAGTGGCTATTTCTATCTGAACAGGCAGCTGTGGGAGACACTTGAGTGAAGAGCATCAGGGCCTCTGTCAGCCTCTGTACGTGGCTTTTGTTTGCGATGATGAATCTAATTGTAGGGTTTACACAGTGAAGAGGTTAAGGGTTGTCAGCCAGCGGGAAAATAGCCAAGATTCCGACTAGCTGAGACCAAGATGCTGTATACTCTGAAACGGCGTTCTGTAGTTAGGAAAGAACTCAACCACATGCTGCTATAAGAAACAGAAACGGCAAAAACCCTCAAGAAAAAGGCAAGGATGCAAAAAATTCTAATTTATAAGACAAGATAGCCAATTGTTGAAGGTTTTAGATGTATTACTGCAAATTTCAATACACAGTAGTTCTGTAGAAACATTAGCAAGAAGGAATTTAAGACATTCTGTAGTTTAACCAATGGAAGATATAGTATTTTAATTTAAAGCACTAATAGTTCTTGTATCTAGTGTTAGCTTTCCTTTAATTGAGCGGTGGAAGCAGCTCACTGGGGACTGGAAGGCACTGGGTCAGTCAGCACTATTTTTCATTTTTAACCGAAAATCAAACTTTTAGAACCAGAAAACTGCATTAAATCAAATGTAATTTCTAAGTGAGTTAATAGTAAAATTCAAAAGAAAAACATATTTTTTGGAGCTGAAGACCCTCCAAAATTTAGTCTTAAATATTTGCTTTTTATTTTATTAGACAGTGGATGATTTAAAAAAAAAAAAAAAAAACACAATATCATGAATTATTGTCCCTTACTTTCTGGATTTATTTACAGTTATACATATTTTAAAAATGTGGTCCTTTGCAATTAAACCGGTTCTAAATGAAGCAGAGATTATTATTGTACCTTTAGCATAAATACGAATTGCCACATAATTAGTTATAAACTGACCTCTAGTTGACACTAAAGTTCCCCCCACATATTTCATTATGTAGAATATGCACCAACAGGCATTAGTTGTATACAAACCCATGTTAAATAACTATTTGTTATATTTTAAGTCAAATTTTGATTTCTTTTGAGAATATTTCACTTCTTGTTGCTTTAGCATAATTGTTTTTTTTTTTTTCACAATTTCATGTAATTTGTATGAAAAGACCTCTTGTGAATTAACTGGGACAAAAGCACATCCCATTGTGACCTTTAAGGAAAAACGAAGTATGGAAGTCCATCAAAGTCAAAATTAGATTTAAAAATAAATCTTTCCTCACTCTCCGTTTTCTTTAAATTGTAATCCAATTAAATAATACTTTTTTTTTTTGCGTCATTATATGATGTATTGTGTTGGATATTTTTACTCAGTGTCACTTTTGCTGCCACATTGAGCTTTTTATAGCTGAAATCCTAATCTGAACGGAGCTCTGCTTTTAACTTTCAAGGTGCGCCATGTTCATTTGAACCTAATGAGCTTGGAGAGTGAACACCGTTCTTGTGGCCTTTTATGTGAAAGAAGAGTAAAAAGCAGTGTTCTTGTAAGTGCATTGTGTTTTGAAGGTAACCTACACAACTCCGTCTGCGGCTGAGCTGACAGGCAGGAGATGCTTTGTTCTATTTTTACAAACAGTATTTAACAAAGGCGATGGGGATGACCTGTATACTGGGACGTACCCTAACAGTTTACAGGATATAGTTTATCCTTGCCTGCTGTGTGTGGAGTGCTGAGCGATTCAAATGAAGTAGGGCATGCTGGCGCTCACAAAGCAGAGTGTACCACTTAGTGGCATCACTTGTAAGAAAATAAATCCGAACATATGTTCACATCAATTACAGATTGTGCAAAAGCAAGTGATGCTATCATGAAGCGCTTCGTCTTTCGATTGAGTTCTTTCTGTCAATGCAAAACTTCCAACGCGGCTCTGGGTTTTTTTCCTCCCCTCTACATGACGAGTCCCTGTGATTTCCACTCTCCTTCTTCGGCACGCCCTCGAGCGACGAGGCAAAGGTTAGACTATCAGACATCTTGTAGGTTTTCAATAAGATCGCCAGGAGTGGATTCTTGTGGGAATGCAAGTGTTTGATAATGTGAGCCGGGTAAGAAGTGCCAGCTAATGAGCAGACAGCTTCACAGGAGTGTCATCAAAGAGCAGCTGGCACCTTTCTGGGTCGACATGTGCCACCGTCTCCTCTCCGCCGGTGTCGCCCGCCACCGTCCCGCCATCGCCCCGCCATCGCCGCCACCGGATTTCAAAGAACAGGAGGAGCGGCGAGCTCGGGCGCCGCCTTCTTTCGATTGAATTTCAGACAATTCCTCAAACGAGAACAAAGAAGAAGAATGGCGCAATAAAATGTGAGACATTCTTAAAAGCCTGGTGACGGTAGATGTGAAATTTGTTTACTCTCGCTCGCCACTGATTCTGATCTGAGCGGGATTCGAGTCTGGGATTTTCACACGTCCTTCTCTGAAAATTCATTTTTAAATTCACCCGTTTCCTCTCTCTCTCTCTCTCTGACAGACAACTCGATCAGCGTCGTCGCCAAGCATGATAGCTTCCGGCGACAAAAGCAGGAGATCTACTTCCTGCCGATTGTTGTGTCGGACCAAGGCCATCCGCCGATGAGCAGCACCAACACCTTGACCATCCGGGTCTGTGGGTGCAGCAGAGATTTAGTAGTCCAGTCCTGCAACGTGGAGGCCTACGTCCTCCCCATCGGTCTCAGTATGGGGGCGCTCATCGCCATCTTGGCTTGCATCATACTCTTGTTAGGTGATCTATTTCCGTTTTTATAAAGTGACGTTGATTTACATTTTCTTGTAAAAGTCGCCATCCCATTGAACTTGAGCTCTCTCCTTTGTCATGTCATACCCACAAACTCTGTTCTGTTTTAAGGTGTTTCTTTTTAATTTTAGTAGTTGAATTAAAAAAAAAAAATTCTGAAGATTGGGATATGTTTATGTACTCAGCCACACTGGAGGCTATTTCTATCAGCTTTGTACATACACAGACTGATGTTTTTCATCTTCCTTCTTTGCAAAAAATACAAAGTCAGATTTGATGGACGGCATTTCTTAAAGAGGCACTATTATGCAAAATCATTGTTTTTCTTAGCTCAAGAATCATGCGTGGTTCTTTCATGCATGTTTGAGAAATCCTTTAGTCTCCCGTGGCAACCATTCGGCTGTGCAAAATGCCTCGGTGGCCCTAACCCCGCCTTTGAGGCTTTTTCAAGCTTCCACCTCATTGAGCAGTTCTACCGCACTCAGCTCCTTCAGACTAGCCAGCAGCAATTAGCAAACACCTGGTGGAACTTCGCATCAGTGGAGCTCATTATGCGATCTACTTCTCAGTTCAGGTCTGGTAAAAAACATTGTTAAAGGGTTAATAGAGAAGCCACATTGTGATGACTTCCTGAAGGCGGAGTTTCAGAAAGAGCAGGAATTTAATTTAATTTCAAGGTGTGAAATTTCTTTTGTCATATTTGATATATATTGCATTTATTTATTTATTAATTTTTTTAAATTAATTTATTTTTTTATATATATTGCATTTATAACAACTAAAGTTAACATAGTTCCTTCATTATGCTACAGAATGATTCTGTGTGGCTGAAAAACATGACACTGCCCCTTTACGGGTATCAGAGTAAGAGAGGCTGGATACAACTACACGCAATGTTTTTCATAATTTTCAATAATTTTTTTTCCACTGTGAAGTGGAAAAAAGTCATCCACTACATTGTGTTGGTCCATCACATATAATCCCACTAGAATCCGTTCATTGAGTTTTATGAATTTCAGAAGACATTGATACTTTACAAAGGTTCTGTGTCTACATAAAAGTTCAGAATTTGTGTTTGGTAAAGCTTGACCAAGATTTCTTCTTTTCCTTTTTCTGTTCTCTTATTCCATTCCACCTTCTTTTTCGGACAGTAATAGTAGTACTATTTGTAACCTTGAGGAGACACAAGAACGAGCCCCTGATCATCAAGGACGACGAAGACGTGAGGGAGAACATCATCCGCTACGACGACGAAGGTGGTGGCGAGGAGGACACCGAGGCGTTTGACATCGCCACGCTCCAGAACCCGGACGGCATCAACGGCTACCTGCCGCGCAAGGACATCAAGCCGGACCTGCAGTTCATGCCCCGGGCGGGGCAGCACTCGGGCCCGAACGGCGTGGATGTGGACGAGTTCATCAACGTGCGTCTTCACGAAGCCGACAACGACGCGACGGCCCCGCCGTACGACTCCATCCAGATCTACGGGTACGAGGGTCGGGGGTCGGTCGCCGGCTCCCTCAGCTCGCTGGAGACGGCGTCGTCGGACTCGGACCAGAACTATGACTATCTCAGAGAGTGGGGCCCGCGCTTCAGAAGACTCGGGGAGCTCTACTCTGTGGGCGAAAGCGACCGCGAAACCTGACCTTTGGTCTGATAAGGAAAAAAAGGAAAGAAAAAAAAGACCTTTCTAAGTTTTTCTTTTTTTCTTCTTTTTTTTTGCTTTCGACATATTTGTGTATTAAACGCTAGGGTTTGCTGGCTCATAGAAACGTGTTTCAAAATAAAAATAAAAAACAACAACAAAAAAAAAACATTAATAAAGAGCGGCCACCTTTTTTGTATTCTTTTTAGAGTGAGGTTTAGCAGTCGTTATCCACTATGTCAAGCGCAATGTACGTGTCGAGCCAAACAATGTCTTTATTAGGAGATTCTTGTGGAGTGTACCTTAGATTCAGTGTGGAGTGTCTAGCAGTACTTCGGGTGTTTTGTCATTTGCTGTGACTGCAGGTAGCAGACAAAACCCTGGCATTTCTGGTAGTTACCAAACCGACGGTTGGTTCCGCGAAGATCGACCGGTCACCGTTACCCTGTTCTCCTTGGACACCGAGCTGGACTACAGAAGCTGCAGTGGGACCATCTGGGTCTCCCAAAGGCCCCCTAGTGGAGAAATGAAGGGGCTGAAAAATGAAAAAGCAATACCTGGACTACATAACAATGATGAATGTATGTGTGGTTTGGAAATCAAGCAAAAGGACTAACCAAGGATTGGCTTTAAGGTGAAATTGTCATATTTGATATGTTCTCCGGTGACTACATTTCTAGACTATCCGAAAGCCCCGGGAGGCTCGCTTTATACAACTCTTTGTATTTACATGCTACAGGTGTGGGTCGCAAGTGTTACTAGCCTATAAAAGACTGACATAAAGACAAAAAACAGAAATGTAGAAACTTTTGAGGCCTTCTTTTTACAGAAGCAACATTAAATACAATTGTAATCTACTGTTTTTTGACAAGAGACGTGTTGATTCTTCATTCCTGTTCTATCGGTTTTTGTATATCTGTTCTTAAGTCTTCATTTCTCCCCTTCTCCCCCCTGTGCTATTTGAAATGAGTGTGTTTAGATGATTTCGCATTCATTTTTTTTGTTTTTCCGAAACACTTGATCACAATTTAATAGCAGCCAAATCATATCATGAATTCCTGCAGGTGATGATGAGGCATGGGCTTTTTAACAAGCGTACGCCGAGGTTCTGTAGCTTAAAAGTCTTGGATCTGAAGGTTTTCTTTGACTGTGCGGAGCATTGAGTAATGCAGTGCTGCCCCTCTCCCACATTTCAACACGCGCTGCCTGTCAGCTGGCTGAAAGACCTTTGTCTGCTTTGACGCATTGAACACATCAATGTTTTTCCTCTGTACTTTTATTTCTAGTCGGCCTACTGACGTGAAATTCAGACCAGATGTCAGTAACAACCCAAAACATCCACACACTTAACAAACTAATCCATGAATTTAATTGTACAATAGCACGAAATGACAGAGGAGAAGTTAACCATGAAAAAGCTGCAAAAATACACAAATCCAGAAAGTCTGATCAAATCTGTTAGTACTTAATAACAAATTAAACTGTTTGTAGTGAAAATTTATGGATTTTCTAAAGGTCTCCTGCTGCCCTGTTACCAAACATCAAAACAGCTAAAATACTAGCCCCTTATTTGATGTTTTACTGCTTTACTTTGTACAGGTCTGGACACTCGACTATTGAGAAGCGATTGGTTGCAATTGCCAGGCTAGGACTAACCTATGCTATTAGTACAAAACATATTAATGGCATTGTTTACAGATATATTTCTAAGGACATAAATGCTCCTCCAAGTAGGATTGTGGCAATAATACAACAGTGTAAGGAACAGCATATACAGAACCATAAATCAGCCTCAACCTGGTGCTCTTGGTTATATTTATTATGGAGGAATGAGGAAAAAAACAATCAGGAAAGAGAACTGACACAGCCATGTTTTGTGTAAGAAAAACCTGCTGAAAGTCACTTCAAACGTTTGCTACAGGACAACTGATGACGTCAATGAAACACTTGAAGAATATAGCCTTAGTATTTTGACACCAACTTTATAATCTGTGGATGTCTTTGCACAGTCCCTGTTTGGAAAAGAAATGGGTCCTGTACAAATCCTAAACAAAACCAAACCAACAGTGAAGTCTGGAGGTGGGAACATCGCCTTTGTTTAGCATATGGTATTGTCGAAAATCAAATATTTAATGGAAGGCTCAACAGAGAAATGTGCCAGAAACTAAAGATGAAATAAGAGTGGACAATATATTACCAAAGAAGCTGAATTAGTTTTAGAGAAAGTACAAGAATCACTGCAAGAATCACCTAGTCAATTATTCAACTTGAATCACTTTAGAAATATATTGAAACATCCAAGCGAATGCAAGAGGCTGACACAAAGTTGAAAACGGTCTGTGTGAAAGTAAGGGTCAAAATGACACCTGAGCAACACATGCAGCTAGTTTCGCCATAAAAGGGATGTTATAAAGCTTTCATTACCAAAATATACTCTCTTAAAATACCATGATCTCATATTTGCATGCCTGAGTTCTCACCAGATTTCTTCCACAGTCCAAACACATGACTGGTAGGTTAATTGGTCTTACTAAATCGTTCTAAAGTATCAGTGTGCGTGTCTACATTGGCCTGTGATGGACTGGCAACCTGTTCCTGATTTTCTTTAGCCTCTCGTTCAACTGCAACTGGAGTTGGACAATGGATGGATGAATGTTCATCCATCGTATTCACCTTCTTTTGCCTATCGATGATGCTTTCTTTGTTGCCCCCGACTGATGAAACTTTAATGTCAGTAGTTCCATTAGATTTACTGAGTTAAGATGTTGATGTGTTCTTATTGTCCCCACTCTCATACAGCAAAGCACGTCTAGTGCAATACCATGAAACCGTCAGTATTTTACTCAAAGTTATCGTATTGAGAATCTCATACCGGCCCATGCCTAGTGATGACACAGACTAGATGTAAACAGACACACTGGAGCTCTAAAGTTGCTCAAACAAAACAGAGGAACTTACTGATTGTGATTAATAACTGTAAGATGGTACTGACATTTCTGACACATGCTGATTGAGAATAAAATGCAACCCAAGCCGCGTCCAAGGGTACAACAAGTGAGCCTCTGAGCACAACAGTCCAATTAGGACCCAGGAGTGTGACTTTCTTCAAACATCAAACCTCATTTAGCAAACGCAGATCACATTAGCCCAAGAAAAATGAAAACACTGATTGAGATTATGTGCATATTGTGCTCACACTGTATGATACCAATAATAAAAAAAAAGTCTTGTTCTGTACATAGAGTTACTGCTAACGTCATTAGCTTCCGATGAGGTGGTAGGTTTTGTCTCTGCACGTTAGCTCTTGCACATAATGACAATTTCAATGGCACTACAGCTGCGTGCATACTCAGTTTGTACTGATACAGTATTCTGGCAGTTCTTAGTAGACAAAACAATATATATGGGATAGTTCTACATGCAGATCATATTTTCTACTGTGCTTTAATGCTTATAAATGTGTATGTTCAATTATTTACTCCCTGTACTGTAATCTAAGACACCCTGTATTGTTTCCTACTTCGTGAAATATATTTTTATAAATATTGCTGAATGTGTTGGATTCTTCATCTTTTCTTTGCCCTTCAGTTTCAGTTAATGGTCACCAATAATGAGCAGTCATCACGGTGAGTCTTGACAACTTCATGACTGTTGAACACGTACAGCAAATGTAAAGTCGGTATGCCTGGACTGATTGAATCTTGAGAATTTCCACACTGATCCGACATGACGTGATAGGATAGTATGTAATTACCACTTCATCATTCGTCATGCCAGCTGTTAGTGGGTAGGAAAGTGAACGTATTGCTGCTTTGTTTTGAGCTACTGTGGCTCAGATTGCTTAGGAATTCAATGCTGGTTTTGATCAAATGAAATCAGATACACAGTATGCTGTGGTTTGTTGCATATGGGGCTGTTTGACCTTAAAAAAGTCATCTTACAAATGCAGTCATAGACACACCTCCTCTAATCCACTAACAGCAAAGCTAATTTTTTGGTGAGCGCTTCAGATAACTTTGAAAACATTTAACATACTTAGGTTTGCCTATATTAATTTTTCTAGATAAATTCGAAAGCGATCATTTTCTTTAGTAATTTTGTAAATTTTCAGTTGCGTAAAGTTGGACCAACTGTGAAAAATTTTTCAAGTAGTTAGACTTTATATTTATTCTTTTATTTTGAAGTGAAAATGGTTTATGCAGCACTTCTGCTTCCTGACTCATTATATCTTTCGTTTTGAACCTTGAAACAGACAGAAGAAAAAATTAAACAAAGACAGAAGAGAACAAGTTATAAACTTAAATACAATATCTAAGGGCATCATAATGTCAAAATAGTGTTGGTGCTCAAGGGTTGTAGTCTTTCAAAGGAAGGTACAATTTGAACTGGATTTAGCGCGTTCGCATTAGCCTCTGCTAAATACTGTGTTGGTGGAACAAATATTTATGATAATTGCTTTAGGGTTAGCACAGCTAACTTTAATTAGCAGTGTCCACCGCTGGGAGCGTGGTTATCAGAGCTGTACCACAGAGCAATGGAAAAAGGTGGCCTGGTGTGATTAAATTTTACAGCACATGGTTGGACGGGTGCATGTGCACTCTACCTGGAAAACATATGGCACAAGTATCCACTGTGGGAACAAGGTAAGCTGGCAGAGGCACTGTAATATTTTTGGCCGGGAAAACTCTTGGGTCCTGAGATCCATTTGGATGTTACTTTGGCATATACCACCTAGCTAAGCACTGCTGCAGATCATGAACACGTTTTAATAGAGCCAGTGGTAGCTGGGGTTTATTTCTGCAAGATCACGTTTAACAGCAGTTTTGAGAAGTTGACTTGGCCTCCAAATTCTCCACAACTCAATCTAGCTGAATATCTGTTAGTTTGACAAAATAAGCCCCACTTCACAAGATTAAGGACTTAAAAATAATCTCCTCCGTATAGCCTGGCCGGCATATACAAAAAGATACACCTTAGAATCGGGCCCACTGGACTGAATAGATCAGAACGGAAAATGTGTTTGTGGCGAAGATGAGTGATATGAAAATGAAATTGGACACTGTTGATTTATTGCAGAAAGATTTGTGAAATAGAGGATATCAGGCTATGTTTTACTTTCATAAAACAGTGTAAGTTGTATAATAGGATTTAATTTAAAATTTTTGTGGGGTTTTTGTCATGTGATCCACACTGCTTAGCAGTTGGAGGCGGTAATGAGTCCTTCAGTTGTTTGCCAACCGCCAATATGACAAAGAAGAAGAAGAATCACTTTGCACCTTTAGGGATCTGGTGAGCAGTTCAGGGCTGCTTTGGAGAAAAGTAGGACTAAGTATTAGGTAGATTTTCATAGTGTACCAGTTTTAATTTGCTGTACAATTTGTTTCAACTATAAAGGCAAAGGCCTTTAAAATGCGAGTATTCCCTTTGACCTAGCCAGTATGCTGCAAGATTAAAAGCAGAGGCTATCATTGATTAATGTGATCTGTAAACACGCTGGTGAGTAAAAGCATTGTTAGAGTCTGTGGAAAAAACAAAAGCAGTTGCATTAGACTCCATGTATGTTGCCTGTCCACTGCTTTAACAGATGTTGTCAAGTTTAGATTTCTAACCAACTTTGAATCTGTAACAGGCTGCTGCTCTAATGCTAATCTGCATCTCAAAAGCATCGAGACTTTCCACTTGGAACCCTGGAGGAAAGAAAGCGGTTACTAAGCTCTCAACATTTCTGTTCCTTGTTCCGGCACCTTCTCATTTGAAACGGAGGTTTTCAAGCCAATGTTTTATTTTGTTTTATTGAAGTTGTTTACTTGCTCTGAAAACTTGCTGTATCAAGGATTTGCTTTATCTGTTAGAGATATTGAAAAGATACAGCAAACTAAAAACTATCAAAAGAAAGCAGCGTTGAACACAGCTTGGCTGAAAGTTGTCTGGCTATGTCAGCCTGGATGTGGGGAGGTGGTTTGTAGCACTGCTGGTTTACAGCAAGAAGATCCTGGGTTCACATCCCAGATGGGATGTTTTCACCTCTACAGTACCTATGTAGGTTTTCTCTGGGTAATCTGGTTTTCTTTCTGCCTTCCAAAAACATGTCCTTTAGGTCTACTGGTGACATTAAATTGCCAGAATTATTCAAGATAAATTAGGGTCACACTGATGAGGAAGCGCAGCAAATTTAATGACTATTCTAGGGACTTTTTGTCACCACCAAAGATAGTTTCATTAGTTTGCTGTACTGCAGCAGGAGATTGAGGTTCTCACAGTAACATTTCACACTTTCTTTATTTTGTCTTTGAGCCCTTAATGCATCTGTACCTTCTCGTGTTACTTGATGTTTCAGTTGCTTAGGATATCACTGCCTTTTTCTGTCCCACAAAATTTTAGTACAGTCAACATGGACCGTCCATGTGACGGATCCCACCAAACCTTTGAGAGTTCAAGCCTACGCAGCCATTTAGTAATGACATTACACTTTGCCTGCCACCATTTCAGTGCTTCCCGTTATGGTCTGGCTGTGCCTTGGAACTGCTTGTACTTAGACTGCCGTAATTAGCGTTGCGGCGCTGGCCCTCAATGGAGCCTTCTCTAATTGTTGGCGGGATTTCTAAAATCAGCCATTTTCTCCCTCTGATTATGTCACATGCCATGCAGTGGCTTAACCTTCCATGGTGATCTTTTTTCCCTTCCTCTTCTTCAACATTGTTGCCTGAGGCATTCAAACTGAATTTCATTGTTAGAGCCCATTACCCTGATACATGCCAGGATCTTTGCAATTTTACCCTTTCTATTGGTTCTGACAATATCTATTCGTTGACTCCCTACTTTTGCTTTACTTTTGGTTTACTCAGTGGAAAGACTTGTGGACTTGCAATCTGAAATCTGTGTGTTCAATTCTATTATCTTCCTGCCACATGTTGATATGCCTCTGGTCAAGGCATTTAACCTCCGATTGCCTACCAGTCTACGTATGAGTTTGTGAGGTCATTGAGAACTTTGAGTAGATTAAAGACTAAATAAATTCAGTCTAATTATCACCCAAGTCTATGTTCACCCAACATTTTCAGAATATTTAATCTATCCTTCATTTATTCCACTTCTATTTACTTTAGGATCACTCTTGCCTTGATACCAGTGGGTTCTATCTTTCGCTTTGGCGAGACAAATGTATTGAAAGGCCAACTCTTTAGGACCGGTCACGCTCTGTTCGTTCTTGGTTGTGATTGACATCTTTTCTTTGCTCTTCCTGCCTACCGTTGGCCCTGAGAATATGAGGTTATTTTTTACATCTTCAGAACATCTGCAGTGGGAGTTCAGAACCTTCATCCGGCCTCCCTGGAAAGCACTATGGTTATTTTTCTGCCTTTTCAAACTGTTTCCATTTTTCTTTCCGCACAGTCTCATTTTTGTCAGTCTTGATAAATATTAGTATCCTTTAACTTCTTCTCATCTTGAGGAGTTTCACAAATAAAAGCTTGGTGTTGTACTAATTACTGAAAGTCTTCAAACGGGTTTTAATCCATGCAGAAGTCTTTGATCGTAGGATGCTCACACAACTATATATATAGTTAACACTGGTTGCAAATAAAGGAACGCAGAAGATATTAAATCGATTTAATGGTAAAAATGAAGCCTTATCATTAGATTCCACATTGCAGCAGGCATTGTCCTCTTCTTTCCCAAGACTTGCCAAAAAACGAGCAAAGGTGGCATTCAAGATGCCTTTGCCCTCTGGCACTGGAGGTAAAGTCAAACCCAGGGGCTATTATCTTCATATACCTGGTACGTTCATCAGAAATCAGCCATGAAACACATTTTACCAACTAATCTCTAGCTAAATGATAGCTCAAATTGTTTTTGGAAATGTGCAGCCCTGGCAGGTCAGTTCTCTCATTTGTAGTCAATCTTCATGCACTCCCACTGCTGCGTATGGCTGCAGGTCTGACAGGGGTTGCGAAACTAAACAGTAAATCAAATTACCTACACACTTTTGTCACGTAATGGAAATGTCCCTTGGGTGACAACCTTGTGCTCGTTGTTCCCGGCTGATATGTGCCAGATTTTTTATAGCGGGCCCGTGGCTCCGGCTCATGCGGCGCAGCAACTATAATTACTGTTGCCTCCCAGAGATGCCCTCAATTACAAACAAACTTTGGTGAATGCAAATTAAGAAAGCTGTTCTGTGTTCTGAATTTAGAGAAATGGCTGCAATGTGTTCCTCTGTGTCTACCCGTTTGCCTCCTCTTCTCTTGTGTATGTCTCTTAGTACCACTGGACCGTTTAAGGGTTAGATTATCTCCAAAGGCCAAGAGATAAAAACTAAATTGTAAGAATTTGCTAGCTCCTCTCTTAAACTGTTAGAATTTAGATTGTAAAACATTCTGACTTTACACTCCCACAAGCTTTGTTTACTGAAATATTCAAGGCTTTGGAGAAAGTTGAGTAATTACGAAAAGCAGTTTTTAAATAATTATTTCTTTAATATGGACTAAAAGTAAGGCTAAATGTAACAACCAGGCTTTTTGTTAAAAAGTAAATTACTGGTCCATCAAATGCTTCTGTCAAACATTTTGATTCCAACAGAGTTATTATTCAACCATACTGGTAGTTTTTCAAGTGTTTGGACAATAGTAGTGCTGTGGATAATTTGTCTTACTGCATAACTTGAGGCATAAGGTCACTAGTTGATGACCGGATATTCTTCTTTGAGGTTTTTGTGTCAGAAAGCAGAATTAGTGATTTCATCAATTAGGTCAAGTTATCCAAATCCTGGCGAAGCAAATCAGCAGAAATCACCACACAACCACCACCGAGTCAATTTGATGACTTGTTTTCTGAAATATTGTTGCCTTTAAATCAGAAGTACTAAGACGCACACTTGGTCCACTTTTGTCTCGTCAGACCTCGGAATATTTTCCCAGAAGTCTTGGGAATCATCAAGATGAGTTTTTGGTAAATGTAAGACAGGCCTTTATGTTCTCTCAGGTCAGCTGTGGTTTTCACCTTGAAGCCCTTATTGATGTCGTTCTTCTTTTTGAACACTGACTTTACCTGACGCAAGAAAGGCCTGCAGTGCCTCAGGCGTTTTGGCTTCTTTGTGACCTCCTAGTTGAGTTGACGTCCTTCTGGAGTAATTTTGTAGGCAAGCTTCGACTAGTAAGCTCCCTTGTCTTCTCCATTTGTCATTAATGGATTGCAAATGGCTTTGGAATCCTTTCCAGATTGATGATGTGTTCATGAATTCCTTTACAACATGATGTGTTGGTGTTTTAAATCTTTCATCCTACTACCTGTTGTATGACCGGTGTCGTGTAAGTGATTTTGTATGTCCAAACGTTGATGTCCAAACCTAAAAAACTAGCTTCAAGGAAAAGCCACAAAAAAAAAAGGTCGTTCATTAGGTGTGTAATCTTATTTAGCAGCCCCAGGTATTTTTAGGCTCTTTGAATCCCTGCAAGTTGCTATTTCAGAATTTAGTAATGAGGTTGATGAACTATATTTTTATAATGTAATTCAGAGCCCTTCTCAGAGATGCTTTGTACTTTTTCATTAGCCCAAAGCGCCCATACATTTAAGAAGAAGAAGTGCGCGGTTTCTCTTTGACAAATGAATTCTTCACCTTTCCTGCAGTAACAACGTCCCAATGGAATTAACAAATAAACCAATTTCTTTTATTATATGAATCTATCACCTAATTACGATTGAACTTATTCAGACAGGATAACCTTAACTTTTTAATTATATTCCATCAAACAGTGTTTACATGTTTAATTTAGTCGACTTTGATCTCCTGAAGTTGCTGCACAAAATGCTCCACAACATCATTACAAAAGAAAATCAAAGCAAACAGCATGCAGGTGCATATAGTGAAATATGTGGATTTTTTTTTTTTAAAGGAAAATTCAAATAGATATCCAGCAAGATTAAAGGCAGGCAGTGTTAATGTTTATTTTAGGGAAGGGCAGAGAATTTTGCGGGGGCCACTAAAAGTTCAGAGCAGGGAAAGAAATCAAACTAATGGTCTAACCAATCTTGTGTTTTCGCCATTCGTTGCTGAACCATCAAACCACATAAACACCATGTGGTCTCCACTGCTTTTCTAATTCATTCTGTTAGCTGTTTTTTTGTGTGTTGACAGGAAGAACTGCAGGACCAAAGCTAATTCAGCAAACTTTGACATCCAGTGAAGCCAAAACAATTTTGTTTTTTTTCCCCCTCTGTTTTTGCTTGACTCACGGTCTGTAAATACAGCCACGAAACATCAGTTTTCTTTCTCCATAATTTCCACTAGGCTTTCTTGCTGACTCTCAACAATACCAAAAAAATAAATCCATGCTGCTTTGTTTTGTTTGCCAGCATCCTTACCTGTAGGGCAGGTGGATATTATATAGATATGAGCAATAAAATCTTAGAGTATTGTGTTCAAAATTTAAAAAAAATATTCAGTACCTTTCAAGATCATTGAAGCTTCTTAAACTTTTTCACATTTTTGGTCCATTATTGCCACAACCTGTAGTGATTTTTATTGGAATTTTGCGCAATCAACACAAAATAAAAGCATAATTGTGTTGTGGAGATTATTTTATGGCATGTCACTACCAGCTTTCCACTTCTACTGTAGAGAGTAATATTTCTTTAAAGAAGATTAGACAATATCATCTCAGTCGCATTAGTTGGACATTTTTCAGCAACATTCATTTTAATTTCTTGCAACATTTTCTATATCAAAGTGTCTGCATAATTTGCACTAATTTATCGGCCCCAATTTGCTTAATTTTGGAGGATCGACCAATATTTACATGTGAAGCCGATATTATCCACTGATCTTATCAAGCTCAGCAAAGGTCTAAAAACCAGCCGCTGTCCTTTTCTGCTCTCCTGTGAGAGTGGTTTGACTGACAGACTGGCCCACCAGATCATGTATGCAGTTAACAAACATGCAGAGATTCTTGCCAACTCAGCAACTTTTTTTCCATATTAAGCGACATGTCAGACCAAGAAAAAAAAACTCAAAATCAGAATCGGCAGGCAGGTCAGGTTTTTTAAAGATCGGCAATCGGTGCAGCCCTATTAAAAAGTCAAAAAATCATGTATCTAAAATTAAAGCTTTAAATTGTCGTAAAGTGTTTTTTAAAATGTAAGTTGCCCTTAAATATGTAATTCACATATCTTACATTTTGTCGAGTCAGGACTATTTGTAATACACTGTAATACAGACTGTGATCAGTCCTGCCATCAGTCATCACTGTGTACAACTCTGAAGACTAGGAATTGAGTTACAACATTATTTAATTTCCCTTTGGGATCAATAAAGTATTTTTGAATTTGATTTAATCTCTTAATTACTTGTATGTTGTTTGTTTATTCAGTAGACATTTCTATCAGGTAAAGGTTTGAGTTGTGAGCAGAGGCTAAAGGCAACTAGCTGCTATTATACCTTTGCTAGGTGGCTAACTAGCTTTGGTGCTTCTATGGTTAAGTGGATTTGTGTCGCCAGTCGCCACTTCTGTTGCCAACCCATATGAGGTGAGGTGTGAGGATTAGGGTAAACATTTTTAAGATCTCTTAGCACAAAGCTGCTGCTAAGAGCCACAAGCAAAATCTTACAGTTTTGATCCCGTGGCATTGCATTCAATAGATGCCTTTTTTCAGTTTCAAACATCTGTTGAACAACAGAGCACTTTTATCACTCTATGTTCAACAAAACAGACAAAAACTAAACCTGAAGGAGTTTTATGGTGTGACACACATATTGTCCTTGATGGTAGTACACTATCAAGGATAATACCATCCCCTAACCCTTTTGGTCTTTAATTTAGCATTAAAGAAATCTTTAAAAGCCTTAAATTTGAAACCTTCAGGTAGATTTAGGTCTGGACTTTGACTGGGTCATTTGATCTTATTAATATGCTTGGATCTAAGCCATTTCATTGTATCTCTGGCTGGAAGCATGAGGAGGAACAGAGCATTTCTCTTTAAGATGCTGTTTGTTCCCTAATGTCCTCTAACCACAGACTAGGATTTATAATGAGATCAAATTACACACAGATGGACTATTCACTCTGAAGACAACTCATTGAATTAATTTCTTGAGAGTATAGCAGTAAAGCAGGGTTTTATTTGAAAAATATTTTGAAATGTATCATTTTTCCTCTACTTTACGCTGAGCTTATCTGTCAACTGAAACTTTAATTAAATACTTTGGCGTTGAGGTGCCAAAATCTTGAAATCTAAGGGACAAGAATACTTCAGCAAGGCCTTGTTGACCACAAATCTGAAACAGCAGCACAGAGTCTGAGCCGTGGTTTCAGCTGTTTTGATTCGCTGGTCGCTAACACAGTGGCTCTAATCAGGCACCGTGGAGAGTTTAATTGACCCCCTTTTGCAATTATCATTAATTAGCACCTCTGTTGGTAGACGGTGCAGCCAGCAGACCTGTGCCACAAATGTCTTGCTGTTTTTGCAGTGCGCCACTGTCTCAGGTTCAGCCAACAAGCTGCCTGGAACTGAATGTGTTCCTGAACTGAACCGCTCTCCCTCCACTCCTCCCCCCTCACTTCCCCTCTGCAGCTGTTTGTGTTAGAAAAGCAACGTCGTCCTGCTGGGTCTCATGAGCAGATGCACAAGGCTCTGTCTGGATTATCTTTGTTTGACAATGCTCTGTTGGAAGTTATTAAAGCCCCGTTACTTTATGGAAACAACATGCCATACTGGGGCTGCTTCTTTTTTTTTTCTTCTTCTATGGAATAAACCGTGTACAGCGCATGGATCAAAACATGTCAATATTACTGAAGCAAATGAAGAGTTCAACATGTGGCAGTGTATAAGGTAAAAATGTTGTACTCATTGAATCACAACACAATTCAGGTATTGCTGCTGGCTCTTCAAATTATTACATGGAGCTTTACTTTTCACACTCCGTCTGCACGTAGGCTTCATTTTTATTTAAAGAAATGTCATAGTGAAATCCACCATAGTGTGATATCATTAAATGTTTCCTTAAGATTGAATTTAGTTTACTTAAAAAAAAAATCAAGTAAAGATTTGAAGAATAACAGTGAAAAAAATACTCAGTATTTCTCTTCAAGTAAATTGTAATTATATTGTGCCTTGAATATGAGAGTGATAAATTTTGGCTAGACTTTTATTTTGAAGTAAAATAGGAAGTAGTTCTTGAGTAGTTGCTCATCAAGATCATCAAGTGAGCCTTTTTAATCATTTGTGTGGCAGAAGTTTAGGAACTCCGTAAAAGTAACAAAAGAGACGACAGTGTTTTTTTAACCATTAATTACATTTTTGAGCAACTCATGATTACAAATTAATAAACTGGAGTAACATTGTTGCTGTTTAGAAAAGTAGTAGGCTATCATTAACTTCCTAGGTGCAATAGTGGGCACTGCTAACTAAACAGTTAGCTGTGCTAGCCCTAAAATACTGATCATAGTCATTAGTTCTGCTAATGCTAAAGCACTACAGAAGGCTATTTAGTGGAAGCTAATGCTAAAGAGCTAACCTTAATTAAAATTATATTTGCTATTGAAAGACTACAATCCTGGAGCATTAATTTAATTTTGACACCATAATTTACATGTTCTATAAAAAGAGCATGAATTTAAATGGTTAACTACTTGAATAATTCTTAGAGGTCAATAACCAAAACTTTAACCAAAACTTTGGCATTAAAGTTTACAAAACAGCCAAGCAAAATAGCGTTTAGAATTTAACTAGAAAAATTTATTTAGGTAATTTAATTTAAGCACGCTAAATGTTTTCAAAGCTACCAAAATGGCTAAATGCTAAATGAACAATTGGCTATGCTATTTTCACATTAGCGGATTAGCACCACTGCCTGTTTGTATGTACATCTTGACTTCAGTCCCTTAGCTTTAACTCAAGCTTCACGCTAAACCAGAGAAACCAAATCAATACGTGAAAAATGACCAGTCAACTTACTTTCTCCAAAGTCTGATTTCCCCTTACGTCTAAATTTCTACCCAAGTCCATTTGTGATGTACTAATTCTGATGAAAAGTGTCTGCATCACACAAACAGCTTAGATTACTTTTAAATGTACTCTATGCAGTCTGTTCCCCCTCCTCCTCTTTACTTTGACCTTGAACTGCGATGAACAACTTGGCCTCTAATAAGTAAGATCTCACAGAATGTGAAATATATATTTAAGCAAACGGTCCCCGTGCAGTCAGGTCAGAAACCCAAACACAATCGAAAACAGGACCCTAAAACTATGTTATCTTTCATTTCTGCTGCATTTCTGTCTGAAGGCTCCCTTAGAGGGCAGAAAAGTCTAAAAGGGAAGGGAAGGTAATCAGAAGATAATGATGTTTTCTCAGTGCTGATGATCTATGAGACGGCTGCTTAACTTCAGGGAGACCACAAAGAAACCTAATTGATTTGCAACTGGCTATAGTCCATTTAGTAGCTGATTTAGATGTACTTATGAGCAATCCATTAGTTGCAATCAATGGTCAATATTTAAAGTGAGAAGGTTAGAAAGAAAGGTTTAACTCTGTAAGTCAACTGTAAATCAGGTACAGTGCTTTGTGAATTTATTGTAGAGTTATTCCACAAACCCAAATGGCCCAGTTAAAGTCCAGATCTAAATGAAACCGGAGTCAATTTCGAATCTGTGGCCAGACTTGAAAGGATTTATCATGAAACCCGAAAACCAAATATCCTTTCCCCTCTGGTTCACAGTGGTGAACTACTTTGTGTTGATCTTTCACACAAAATCCCAGTTTGTGGCTGAAATGTGACAAAAATAATGAGAAGTTCAAGGGGCGCTGACTTTTACCAATCATCCAACAGAGCGACGCACTGCCACAGCATGAAAAGTTTCCACAAAAATAAAAAAACACGGCCTTTCTGGAGACACTAAAATCAGGATGAAGAGACTTCTAACCATACTGTCATTTCAAAGCGGGGAGTACTATGTTTGTAGTGTCTGTTTGTGTATGGATCTTTGGCAGAGAAGTATTTAGAACTGCCTTTTGTTTCCAGTTAAACTTACTTATGTGACAGATGGGTGCAGTTTGCTATGGGCGCTAGCTGCCTGAGTCAGTGAAAGTTTAGACAAATCAAAGGAAAGTCAATCAAAAAAGCCTCCCCATTGTGGTAGCTTATATGACAACCAAATTTAAACTAAAGAAGCAAAACAACAAAAAGAAATGCAGCACTAAGGAAATAAAAAAGCAGCTTGGAGGAATTTAAGTGTTTAACAAAAGATTGCAATGGTGATTTGCTAAAAAAGAAAAAAATATATAGCATTTGTAAAAGACAACGTCAAATTCATTCTAAATCATTCTTGAAATATGCTGTCCAAGGCCACCTTCCTGAATTTACTTACAAATACAACACAAAGAAGATTATTTGTGTATTTTATTGTCAAGTATGTTCTACATTAGGTAGAAATAGCTCATTTGAAAATGTCTAACCCATTTAGACTTGTCAAAATATGGCTAGTTTGATATAAACACTAAAAGAAAGTTGTTTCTTTAAAGACACTCATTTGTTCTGAGGTTGACACAAATTAGGCAATACATTTTATATTTTCTAAAAACGTTGAAGAATAACTTAATGAATAAAACTTCCCACAATATATACATTTTATATTCTGGTACATATCCATAACATATATGAAACAACATATGTCTATTTTTAAGTCCTAACACTCAGGGCTTAGCAGAAAATGACAGGCAGCAGAAAATGACAGCTGATAAAGAGTCATAAAACTACTCCTAAAAGTTAAATTTTTTCCAAAACATTACTTGAGTAAATATAATTAGTGACCACCCACCTTTGGATGAAGCTTTTATTTTATTTTTTTTTGTGACAAATCAAATAGTTGTTCCAAAAAATAAAAAGTTTTTCTCACCTTCTCCACTTCCTGCTGAAGGTAGTGGCTTGCTGACTGATCACCAATATCACACAACACACTAATTAACTATAAAGTATTAATTTTTAAAATGTTTTTACCTCAAAAGGCCATCAATCTATATAAACTAAGTGGTTTGAAAAGCATAATTAAATCCACTTAATTCATTCAAAGTCAACATTGTAACTTCACAAAGCACCCAAAAGTTCTTGAGCTACTTCAATTACATTTTAGCAAAACCTTGACCAAAGTCAGGTTGTATCCATTCATCTTTTTCAGGCAAATATAATGTTGCATTTTATACTGTGGCACTTAAAACATCTTGACTCAAAAGTATTTCAAGAGTGAGCTTAGTTGTATAAATCCCAAAGTCGCTGCCAGGAGTTTGCTTAAAGCTGTGACTCATGCTTAGTTATTGTTGGCTTGTTTAGCAATTGACTAAAAGTTTTCTATCGTGGTGATATGACTGTCAGTTTCCCCTTTACTATGCAAAAACGCTGAGTTGTTCAGAGTATTTTCTTCGTCTACCGTTTAATCCACCTCTGACTACGAATCTGAAGCACTAACTTTACGTTAGACCCTCCTTTCCTATTTAAACAGAAGTCTATGCGTGCAAGATGTGAAGAGAAGCAAGTCACATGTGTGACAGGCAACAGTTTGTGGCATGTAAAAACAGACATTTCTTTTAATCCCCGTCTGGCATCCCTTTGGCTTCAACTCCTTCTACAGAATAAACTTGGTTTACCAGAAAAGCTTAAATAATAAAAAAACCCTTCAAGATACATTTTTCTTAACAAGGCTCCAAGTTCCTTCATTAAAAAATTAGTTTCAAATCCATTTAAAACTCAGTGCCTTGCAGGAGTTTTTACTACCACTTTACTTTTTCAGATCTTCTTAGTTTGACCACAAATTTGTATGCATGCTGAGAATTTGATGTAATAGACCATGGATGGATGGAGGTTTTCAAAAAGTTTTGTAAAATAAAAATAGTAAGATTTTAATCACCCATTCTTTAGCTTGTTTTCACTCCTGATAGTCCAGTAAACATCCTTTAACTGGGGACAAAGTTGCAACATTTATTAGATTTGGAGCTTCTGTGGTTTGCTTTCACCCTGCACTGTGGCAAACCAACCAAACAATTTGAAAAACCTCCTCACCTCCTCGCCTGTGGTGGCGCTGCACCACTGAAGGAAGCTACACGAAACATCTGAAGAAGATGTGAGCGACTTCACGAAATACAAACAAAAATGGAGTAGCATCAGATTTTAGCAGTTGTAGGGTTTCTCTTTTGTCAAGGGGAATAAAATCACAAGCCATTTCTCCCACCAACTCTAGACCTGCAGATTTGTTTTAGTTGTATTTACCCAGAAACCCCTGTGCCACAGTCCTCTTCCCGCTTTTGGAGGGGTCTCCAGGTCACTTCAGCCGAACCAAGACCTAGGTTTTTAGGCGGACTAGAGTTCACTCTTTTGATCCGCATCAGAGTTCGCTTGCTCCATAAAACCATCATTAAAATCATAGACTTTTATGCTCATAACTTGAGAAAACAAGGACAATTTCAAGGCTTATGAACAACTTCAAACGGGGCTGTATTTTCACAGACGTGTATATTTGGATGTTGTTTGGTTTGTAATCCTGCTGGTTTCAGACTAATATCCCCCTGAAGCCCCTCAAAATGTATTATGCATTTGCTTAGGTGTTTTGATGTGGGGCATGAATGAGCTGCCAGGCATCTCATCTGGAGCCTCAGGTGAAAAAAAAGATGTCTGCTACTTATCCCCTGCAGAGCTCCGTTATAAACGATCAATACCATTAAATTCCACTCCAAATCAAAGTATTCTGTGGCCGTGTGAGAGAGAAAGATACATTTAGAGTCTTTCTCGCACACACACACACGTACACCCCCACACACAAACTCTCCCATGTCCACAAATCATCCTTGAATAATGCCGTATATGTGTGATTTATTTTTAATGTTTGGGCTTTGGCGCGATGTGATTCACAGACACTTAGCTTCAAGGAGCCCGTCAGCTCCAGGTTGCGGGCTCTTGTAGAGATGCCGCCTCTCTTGTCACCACCTTTGATCGTGATATGCATATTTCATGGCCAATGTAATGTCAATGAGTCCTGGACTAATCCACCTCAGAGCCACTGGGAGCACACCCAATGATAAGGGTGAGTGAACTCAAACAGACTGAGATAAATATTGTATTTTACGAGAAGAGGAGAGAAAGATGCGATGGAGCCGAGGGACACCAAGTCAGCGGGCGGGTGGGGCGGGCAAGATAGCAGGGGGGACTGGCAGAAAGAGGCATTTGAAGACGGAGACAAAGAAGCAAAGACATGGAGATGGAGCGATAGTAGGGGGAAGAAAAAATAAAAAGAAAGAGGGCTTTGGTAACTGCAGGCCAAATCTTGGCGTCAAGAGACACAGAACACTGGTTGAGCCGAATTTCTGTCGAGTTTACACATTCCCTGCTGCGTTGACCCTAAAAACATACACTATTCAGGTCACCAGCAGCTTGTATCAGATACCTTACGGGCTAATCTCAGATCCATGCATCATTAAAGCCACGTGATCTCCTCAAGGAGAACTGAAGTTTAATTTAAAGGAAAATGTATTTTTATTTTTCAATCTGATGCATGTTTTAATGGTTACACATCATCACAAATATGCTCTCTTGCTAAGAGATTGCACATTTTCCAACATGGCCATGAAGAGCATGTCCAAAAACAGTCCTGGTGAGTTGGCAAACGACTCAAACGACACGCAAGGAAACAGCAGGGGAACACTGGGACCCAATTTCAATCATAGGCAGGCAGGAGATGAAGCCTGCTATATATGAAGGTCATATGTTTACTGACTTGTTTTAGTTTAAACAAAGAATCAGATGCACATGATGGAATTATTTCACGTTTAGCCCTCTATGACAGGAATGCTATCTACATCCTGTTTTAACTACAGAAACGAAAAAAGTTAGAAGTGTGGAATAGATAGACGAGGGATCTACAGTAAATTATAAATAGAATTAATTTTCGGCCTTGTCTGGGTACATGTAAGTAGTAGGGACGGGACTTTAAGGTGTTAAGTTTATTTATTAATTGCATAGATTTTAACATGCTGATAATTGTAACCCATTTTGTTTTACAAACAAAAGTTCCGACCAGAATCCTTGTATTCCCGTGTTTCCAGTACGCCCATAAATCTGACGCACAAGCAGCATCCGCACACAACAGGATGACAAAGCTGCCTCTCTTGGCCCACTGGAGTTCATGTTTGCTTCATAGAACGATCTGGTGGGACGTCGGAAAACAGTATTGTTGTGTGCAAGTTGTGCTAAAAGGAGTTAACCTATCACTAAAGCTATTCAAGCCTAGAACAGCATCTTGATGTAAAACCTGTTGAACTTTGCTTCATGTAGCTGGACTCTCCTCTTACTTTCCAATGGTGAAAGGCGATCATTGGATTGCTCTGCTCTGTGATATCTTTATCCCCAGTGTTTTTGTATTCTTAGAATCTTTTTGGCACTAGTTACCTTTATTTGGCCGTATTGCGACAGGAAAGGGGTTAGAGAGAATGGGGGAAAGACATGTGGCAAAGGAATGAAGGATTGGAGTCAAATTTTGCTTGACTTTGTCAAGGTCTGTAGCCTACAGGGGGCATCTGCTCTAACCACAGCGCAACACGACGCCCTGTATATAGAGTGTTACCCTCAATATGGTCCTGTGGGTGAAGCAATCCCTGGTACTAGAACCCTCAAATCCTCAACTACTACATCTTGCAGGGTTCTAGATCATCAAGGTGCAAGTCTCCAAAGAGTTTCTTGTTTAAAACCACCTCTCCTGGACTCTGACCTGAATGCCGACCCAGAGAAGAACCCGCCACTTATTTTACAAGTTCTAATATTTGTTAATAAAACTTGTTTATGGTATGAGAGGTACACCGTAAACCAGAGGCATGGTATGAGCTCTGGGTCTGATATAATTCACTATACTGTATGTGATATTGTGACCCTGTTTTGATTCCTGAATAATCACAATAACTTGTAACTTCTGTGCCATGTTCTGCAAGAGATTTGTTTGTATAATTATTCCACCTTAAAGAAAGACAGTTTCAGTCGAATCACTGGAGGCAACAAATTGGTCTGACATTCATGCCCGTAATAAGTGTATCTATGTAGACATATAGTGTTCTGATTCCGTCTCAACCACAGTTCCTCTACCTCTCTTGCTTATCATTTTCTCCCTTGCCTCAAGCTCAGAGCATCTCAGAGAGACACTCTGACAGAACCGTGTGTGGATTTTTACCTCATGGTGTCTTGTCCGATGCCTCTCCACGAGCTCTTTAGAGGTGATGTGACGCCACAGAAATGATTACAGGGTCCTCCGTCCTCCAGGCAGGGAAGGGATGAGGTTATGTGTTAATTCACAGAGAAGGGTTGTATTTCATGTCCAATGATTACCCTTCTTAGGCCTAATTATGTCCCTAGGGACAACTGCACTTCTCTTCTGCTCTTTGTACAAAACCTTAACCATCTCTACCGATTCTTCCCTTTTCCACTTGACTACCCTACTACCTCCACTTTAATTCTGTCTCTTTCTTCGGTAACAGACTCACTAGATATCTTTTTTTCTTTTCCCTTCAGTGGGCTTTCCTTAAGTAACCCAAATCATCCTGAACCGTCCACAGTCGTGTGCATGAGAAAGTGAAACAGAGATAAGGCCAGGCAGACAATTGGGCGAAGCATAACAGATTTTTTTTTTTTTAGCAATAAAGCAGAAGGAAAAGAGACCAAAAGACAGACAGGTAGAGAAAGAGAAATGATTTCCACTTCACTGAAACCCTTCTCCCTTGATTGTGCATCAATCGCTGGCTATCTCTCTGCTGCAGATGGACGTAAAGGGAACCCGATTCCAAGTCAGTCTGAAATCTGAATAAAACATGCTCTCTGCTTTACAGTTCAAGGCCACTATAAAGGCAAACAGGCCCCTCTAAACTTGTAGAAGTGGGGCTCCTACTCAACAGATGCCAGTCTGGCATGCTGCTATGAGTAATGGGAGTGCGATGGTGATCAGCGAGAGAGCAAACACGACACCTCTAGGGATATAAACTGTGCTCTACTTTCATAAAAAAAAAAAACTACTTGGGTTCAGGTTTGATGAATGAGGTTTAGAGAGTTTTCAAAGGAAAGGAAAAAAAACAAACTTTGTTCTTCTTTGTTCTACTTTTTATTAAAATGTAACTTGATTGTGCAAAAGCAGTAAGCGCTATATTGGTGAGATGATTGTGATACGGACTTGGTAGTTAAAGTGAGTACAATCTATTTATACAGATAAACAAACAGCTTAATCCCAAAGAAACATAAAAAAATATGGCTGAATATACTATGTCGCATACAATAACAATGTAAAACATGGAATATAACATTTTTAGATCAAGTTTTTGGGAACATAGAAGCAGGTGTATGTTTCAAACTGGAGTAGATCGGTTTAGATACTTTTTTTAATTCTCCGTTTGTGCCAGAAGGTGGCAGTAATGTAAACATCAAATAGACGAAGTACAGAGATGAAGAAGCTTTCCAAGCCAGATCTCAGGATCTTATGATTTGGTCTGTTTGATTTTGGAAGTCAGATATTTTTTGAGCTTCCAGTTGGATTTACAACAAAAGCGTCGCCTGAAGCCAGAATTTCCACTGGAGTGAAGTCTAGAGAGTAGCCCCGACTTTAATGTCCAACATGGCTGCTATGCAGAAAAAAAAAAACACAGTGAAAACACAGAAACTACATAAAACGTCTGACCCAGAACCATAACCAAACATGGACAAGCAGCGTTCAGATTCTATGCACCACACATCTGGAACAAACCTCCAGAAAACTGCAAAACAGCTGGAACACTGAGTTCCTTTAAATCGAGGCTTAAAATCCACCTTTTCAGAATTACCTTTGATTAGCAGTAAGTGGTACAGTGGTCAACATATTTGATGTGTGTTTACTTGATGACTTTGATATTTGACAAAATGTAATGTTTGTTTGCAAATGATGACTGTATGACATTTTTATTATATAAAACACTTTGAACTGCCTTGTTGCTGAAAGGTGCTTTACAAATAAACTTGGCTTGACTTGATGATTTTGTGTCTTGAAGCACCAGTGGCTGGCAAAGTGCTATATTTGTGGAGGTGTGTCTTCAGTTTTAAATGCGTAAAACAGAAAGAAATACTTTTTAATTTGTGTTGTTGTTATTGAGCAACATCTGGACAGCCCAGTGAAGGACAGCGGTGACCACTTGTTGAGAGACAGCTGGTGGACTTGTGGAGTGAATAACTCAGCTGAGTTCACTTAACTGTTAAGCTAACCTGCTAGACAACGAGATACCGCTATAAATAAATCAATGAGGAGATTATCGCACTTTCTCCTAATGTTTTAAATGCTTTGGTGTGTTTTAAATCGGTGTAGTGATGTAAGTAAGTAAAAATGCAAAGCGCGCTAATGCTAGCCAGGTAGCTAATGCTAAAGGTCCATTATATCATTTAAAATGCTAGAAATTAGCTCTCTTGGTAGAACCTATTAGATGTCTAGTGCTTATCCTGGACTGGTCCACTTTGAGTGCAATGCATTACCAACCCTCACTAGCTTGGATGTGATGTCATTTCCACTTTAGATCTCTGGCTTTTAAAACAAAACACACTTCTTCCCGTCTTCTTGGGTCAGACCACATCAACTTTGGGGATAATGTATTCTACCCACTAACAAATGCCATGTTAAGGAGGTATCCTATGTTATTCTCCACTAGTCAGCAGTCATAATGTTGTGCCTGATGTGTGTGTGTGCAGTACACCATGTGCGCTGCATAATTTCTTTTGCGAAAACGAATTTTATTCAGGACAAAAACACAACTGCAGGGATCAATTTTCAAACTGGATTACAAGATTCATCCTTGTGATCTCTACAAAGGGATGAGAGATACAGAAGAAAACAAGAAAATATCTGAGTCCCTCTTCAGTTTTAATTGTGTTCTTCTGGGTTTAGACATTTTTTTTTTTCTTCCTTTCTCAAATGCAGCTCTTGGAGAGAGTAGAAGGTGCAAACTGATTGCTGAGATGAATGTGCCATGAATTGGGGTAACGGGCTGCAGAGTAGAAAGGAAGAAGACGTCGTCTGATTGGCTAAGTAATGCTGGTGTGTTTTTTTAGCCTTCTGCGCTTCGTGCACACTACCTTTCTGAACCAGCTTCAATTTGTGTTCACTACGTCTATCGTTTCACACATTTTGTGTTATTTAGTGTCAACAAAACTCATTTTCTTAAATGAAGAAATAAAAAAAAAAAATAGGATGCTGTGGCATTCCTTTCATATGTGCAGTCTCATTACTGTCCTGTCAAAGAGTTTTTCTTTTTAAATCATTAAATAGGTAATGTGGATTATGGCAGCAAAAAAAAAAAGAAAGAAAGAAACTGCATCACCACATCCTGATAACTCCAGATCTGTTTTTTTTTTTTTTTTTACCTGTCACAACTTGTAAATGCTCCTCTGATGATGGTTCAAAATCAGGAGCTTGTATCTTGCACCTGGTGTGTGTGTGTGTTTTTTTCTTCTTTTTTTTTCATGTAATCATGTGAAAAACAAATAATCTGTTTCAGAATTTGTGACAGCTTGGAAAAACAAAAAGGGCCTCAGTTGAATTTTAAGATTTGGAAGACTTTGTGTTGGAGGGGAGGTAAGAAAAGCGACCCCATTGTGTTACCTTTCTATCAGATGATTTGGAGACTGAGAGAAAAATATAGATTTGTATCTGCAAAACATTTATGGCTGCAGTCAGACATTCACATGCATTGCTCAAGGCCGCCAATGTCATGGTAACTTTGGGTTTTTAATGATTCAGTTAAACTGCTCTTTTTCCACTGCACAGAACTACACAGCACACAATTTGAAGGACTTTTAAAAAATCAAGAAATGGGCACTTAAGTTTGAATTAATTCCATGTACAGAGTTATGCAAACAGAATATTGATTTTTTTTAATATTCAGTTTACCAGCAATTTATTGACTATGACTGTATATGCTTGTGAAATAGTTCAGACTCAGTTTGTTTTACCATCGGTACTTTTGAAATAGTTTGGCTAACATTTAGGCCTTTGCCGTATCATCTCGTTTACTGTAACAGCGGTGGAGTTTTTGACACCGGTGAAAAATTTAAGATCGCAATGATGATGTCATTTTACCAAGCCTGACCTCTGCAGACGTATTCCCAAATAAATAAGTAACTCGAAGCTTAGCGAGTGGTTCAAAGCCACAGAGTTGTATGAAACAGGAGAAATATTTTCCGTCAGTTTTGTCAGCACCAAAAAAGCAAGAATAAGACAATTACTCTGGAATGTAGCAGAAGCGAGCCAGCTGCAGCTACGTCTGCTAAATTTTGAACATGTGAAAAAGTCAGTAGAAGTGAGAGTGAGATGCTTATTGCTCTGTCCCGTATCAGATACTTCTTTAAGAAAATATTAGATAGAATTCACTCACTATTGGAAACGCAATCCAAATGGTGACTGCTGGGGATACAAAACAGATATTATGTGAAAGTTTAATGAAATAAATATTTATATTTATTATTTATGAGTTGTATTTTCTTTGGTGCATTAAACATGCGCTGTGATTTTTGAAAATATTACAAGTAATATGAATATACAATTTTTGATTCGGGTGACTGTTTTATAAATTAAACTAGAAAGAAAATCACAGTTTTGAAGTTACATATTTGGCTAAATTCAATAAAAATAAAAAGTGGAAAAAAACAGCCTGCAATTAATACATGTGATGATGCCAGACCACCAACTTTGATGGTGAATGGTGAATGTGGGTATTGCTTATGTCTAAATTATGCCTTCCATCATTGTAAAGGTGTGTCACCAGTCCCCGTTGATAAAGTAGGCAACAACTAGATTCAGCTCATTAAACACACAACGCGGCAACAACATCTTAAAACCAGATCTCCGTAACTCTTTGTCTGTGAAAGCCAAGCTCCTCTGCTCTGTGGCAGTGGGACCGGCGGCGAATATTTGCTTCACGTTCACGGCTGAATTCATCTAAAAGATTTTCCATATTGTTTGTCTAAAGAGGCCGTCCGCAGACGGACAGAAAACGGGACTAATGAGCGACCAAAATTAGTCTGTATGTTCAATGATTCTGTTGTTGCAACCCAGACGTAATGCATTTAATTAGAACAAAGCACTGCTCAGAGACGAAACATGAACCGTCGCCTTGCATAAATCCCAACTATTATGTAACAGTTGGACTAATGACAACGCAGGCTGGTCAAAGTGAATGCCTCACTAAAGTTATTTTATGTACAGAGACATTGTTGTTGCATTATGCTCTTATGGCCTACTGAGAGTAAAATTTGAATTTTTCAGTATAGTCATAGCATGAACTGAGTATTGTCATAATCCATCAGTTTATGTTGGTTTTTTGTTTTTCTTTTTAATGCTTTGGGTTCTCCATTATTGACACTTACTGTGCTCCATACTGGGTAATTACTTTCTGTTGAGTATTGTTCTATTCAGATTTTTGTGTATTTGGTTTGGACTCCCAATTGTGGTGTTAACACTACACCAACATGCATTAAAATTATATACGATATTGCCATATTCTCTGTTTCAGTAGAAACTAAGCCAAAACATAGAATCAGCATGTTGGGGGGAAGCACAAATAAACTGCAGCCATTCTTTAATCCTTTGTATAAATTAGGAGCAGAAGAAGCAGCCGATCCCTCTAATCAAATGCAGTTCAATTACTGATCATCAGCAATGGTGTGAAGCAGTCGAGTGTGTGTTAACGCAGTAAAAAGGTGTAGAGGCAACAGCAATTATGTCAGAGAAGCGATGTTGCTGTATGTCAGTCGGGGAAGGAGCATGAGGCCATTTCCAAGCAATTTATGGTCCATCACTCCACAGTGAGAAAGATTATGTGCAATTGGAAAACATTCAAGACGGTTGCCAGTCCTCTCAGGAGTGAATGTTCCAGCAAGTTCACTCCAAGGTCAAACTGTAAAACTCACAGAGAGAGAAAGAGCCAAGAAAACCACAGGAACCGCATCTCAGGTTCCACAAACCTTCGCTGGTGAAATTTAAAAGTTCAAGATGGCACAGTTAGAAAAAGACTGTACAAGTTGGGCTTGTTTATCAGAACTGTCAGGGGGAAGAAAAGTCATGATTAAGGTTTGCAGATTTACAACTGAGCTGCAAAACTCACACAGTCCATAGATAGATTAGACCAATTTAAACTATTCCCTCTATTTTAGACCTACTTTGGTAAACCAACATCAGCTTTTAAGAAGAATGTCCAATCGACCAATCGTCAAGCAGAGTGGTGGAAGGATAACACGTTGGACTTGCTTTGGAATCACCTAGAAACCTTCCACATGATCCCAACCATACATACGACTCTGTTGAAATTTAAAAATTTGACCCAATTGCTAGTGTTTGCCAGTTTGATGTGAAGAAACTTACCAGAAATTGTGTGTGCTGTAAACAACCATTCTCCACTGGAAAGAGAGAAATGCTTGTCTGGATGCGGCGGCTGCTAATGCTAATGCAGTATTTGATAGCATGGTCAATACGAACTGATCAGCTTTGTTAGCTTCAAACATCGCCATTTATAAAATCACAGGCAAACTGCAATTCTAAAATGTAGTGCAGAAAAACATCGTTCAGAAAGAAAGACCAGATGGAGCATTGTAGGGAGATGAGAAATGAACGGGATTATATAGGAAGGCAAAGTCCAGGCTAAAATTTTTTGGACTGCACACTAATTGTAAACCAACACTGTATAGAGAGGGGAACGCTGGTCAGAGTTGATGAGATGATTGGTTCAGCGAAGCAGTGTAATCCAGGTATGAGACTGGGGAAGAGGTTCACTTTCCATCTGGACAACAACCCTAAAAACACAGCCAGAACTACAGTGATGATCAAAGCTCATGAGTGGTTTTATTTTTATGAAATAAAAATAAACATCTGTGTGTTGTGATCCAGAGGTGTTTGTGTTTTTGGGTACCACTTGTCCTTGTATTTTTGATTCTTTCGGATTCGTCCATTATTGATATTTCTTGTGAGATTCAAGATTCTTTCTTGTGTTTTGTTCTCTGTTTAGAGTTTTTTGAGGTAGATCGTTATCTATGTCTACAGACATATCTATGTCCTTTTGATTCAGCCTCTTCAACGATCATTCTGCGTTTTATTATTTATCTCTCCTCGGCTTCTTTCAGCTGCTATTCATTCTGTTGATTGTACTCACCAGGTTACATGGTCATAGTCCGTTGCTGGATTCTTGTGTTGCTCTTTCTCTGGTCCCTTTTTCTGGTATTGGTGTCAAGTCTGTAAATTGCTCATGTTTTCCTTATGGAATCGTCTCATCGCTGTTCACCTGTCTCTGTCGTGTCTGCGCTCTCCCGTCGTTTCGCTGGACAAACGGGCAGAAGCCCACTTGTACGTCATAACTTTTGTAAACCATATTCCATTTACTAGCCACTTCACAATGATGTTCCGGCTCCCGCCGGTCGATCTCCTTTGTAATTTGATTAAATATGATGAACAGTTCAAGGCGTGTAAACACTTTGGTAAAGCGCTATGCGACTTAAACTTTGTAGAAATCCTTTCTTCAAATGAAAACGAAACAGGCTGTAAAAATACCGTCAATGTATCCCCCGACGGTCTCTTCGGCAACATAAATACTATTTAAATCTTGTTTGCAGTATACCCTCTGAGGAAATGAAAGAAACTCATTTGCAGCAAGTTAAACATCATACCATCTATCCATACAGAGCAGGGAGAGGAGGAAAAAGACACATTAACCCTGAGTTATCCTTGTTTGATCGATATGTCAGAGCTTTGGCCGTGGCTCCAATGATCGGGCTGTGCGAGTATATTAGCGTGATGCATTATAAATCCAATAGCTCTGTCTGTCACCCTGTATTTGTCCCTATAAGAAAAATACAGACATAATAGTAATCAAACCAAGCATTTAGCCTTAATCTTCCACATCACTGTTTGGAAGGATCCCCCCCCCTCCAGTCCCCAGTAATTATTAATATTGTTCTGTGGGAACGCTGTATGTCTTTATGGGCCCGCTCTCTTCCTGTCCTCCTCTGCTGCCTCTAATTAAATGGGCTGAAACAGCCTTGTGTTTCACTTTTATGTGTTTCAATTTTGTCAGCAACTTTCCCCATGATGCACCCATCTGAATTTCAAATGATAAATGAAAATTCTGCTCTTAGCGAAGTAATTCCATTAAAGGTCTACATTATGGAAATAAAGACAAAACCAACAGTATATAATTCAATTTTCCGTGTTTGGTTTCTCATAGAGACCACAGTGGATGAGACCATCTATCGAATTTACTAATATTTAAGTGCCTCGTCTTCCCAGAAAACCACATTACTCCGCGCATAAATGAAACACTTATGTCGAACTATTCCTCTGAAGTGTATTCTCCTTTTTACTTTGCTTAGCCTCCATGAATTAGATATGTGGAATTTATTCCTGTAATAACCACGTCCCCGTCGACTCTGATCCTATCTGCAACATACTCGAAGATAAAAGCTTATCGGATTTAATGAAGTCAAAGTTTTTGGAGTTTTGAAGCAACCAGTAACCTTTGCGGTACTCTGAAGATTGATGAAACCCACCGCGCATGTTTGAATAATGTGTAAGACACGACAAAAGCCCCTGCCGGGGGTTATTTTCCTGCTCCTGGCATGTGTTTGGCTGCAGCAGTGGCAGCCTTAACACGGATATGGATCCCAGCCTGGGGAGATGTCTCAGCCTTGCTGTGGGATCATTATTCCGATGGACAAAGCCTTGGTTATAAATAGGTTCATGGAGTTCTTGGGCGGCAATCTCATTGTTTTCAGGCTGGCCCTATTTGTCTTATTGATCTGAATATGTGTGGCCGCAGTGCTGGTGTGGAGGAACTTTTGGTGCTTACCGGATTCAGGAGCACATTTTGTTACGCAGATGAGAATGTATTCATAAATGAAAATATTTGGCTGCTAAAGCCAAATATTCTCATATCAAAATGTGAACGTGTCCTTGGCTATTTTTGTCTGCACTAAAGTTCAGTATTTAAAATGGTAGGTACATTCCTACATACAAGTGGGCATGATAAATTGTGTCCAAACACATTGTAAAACACTTTGTCCCTGCGATGCTGCTGGTAACAAACTCCAGGGCACCTTTAGGCCTCTGTCCTTGGACAAGAACCCCATATTGGTTCTGTACTGTGATAAATTTTAAGTCCTTTGACCTAGAAATGAAAGTCGAAAAGCTTCCATAAAACCCAGAATTTGTAGGTGGTGTCAAGGATTTCTATCTACTGTGTAATTAGCTTGATAGAATCCGATTTTTTTATTTCTTTTTCCTACTCTTTGCTTCGTACAAAGGGTCTGGACCCTTGGCTATTTAGTGAATTAGGCATGTTGGTTAGTTTCCATCTACTAGCTCAGAGCAAATCAACCAGAGTACACAAAGCATGATTTTATCAGATGTTGATGCTACGTATGGCCTTGATAAAGAGGGTGTAGATGCTCAAACTACATTGGACAAGCATCTCAGAGAGATGGAGAATCTTTTCCCCTGAGTTAGAGGTTTGGATATAGAGTTTTGTGCTTCTTGTGGATGAGAGCATTCCGTCACTCATCCCTCCTGCTGGCCACTGCAGGCTGTCAGTACTCCCCTCCATGCTGGAGGTTTGGACTGGGAAAGTTTGCTATGTAATAACTTATTCTGAAAATGTATTTGAGTTTCCCCTTTGGTGCATTAACACTTTTGTTTTTGGAAAACTCTTAAACCAAGTCAACCAGTGCTAAAACTTATTTTTTTTTTTTTGCAAATTTTGAAATTTCCATCACCTTCTTTAATGCAACACTACAAAAGATGCATAAAAAAACTATGGAGACATAGCTACTGACAACCTGTGTCCACATATTTCTTACCCGTCTTGAAAGGAGCCTGCTACAATCTGTCAACAAGAAAACACTGGTTGCATTTGCAACACAAGAGTCTGTGTACTGTCATGATGAAACCTCCCTTTGGCCAGTTAGGTCCTTTGGTTTTATTTCCAGATGCAACAATTATGTGATTGCATCACAATTCATCTCCAACCCAGTGCTGATCTGGTAGTTCTCACAACAACTCAGGGTTTACTTGTAGAAGAGAATACAAAGCTTGTGGGATTCTCAAAATTTAGCTTGTATCCACACCCAAAGAGGTGCCACCATTACTCTTATCAGATCACCAGTATACTCATACTGCCAACTCTGCTATCCATGTGATTGGGTAATGTAGCCATTGTCATAAAGTCAAGTGATGTTTCATGTCATTTCCAACACTATTTTTGGATACCTACATTTTTTTTTAAATTAATATCTAGCTATATAGATGTGTCTTTAAATGGACGAATGCAGGACTAGAGTTATCTCTGGTAACAACCATTTTATCTGGAGCGACATTCCCGTAAACAATCACAACATGATGCGACAAGAGGCGATGACAATGCACTGCTTTCTGCAGGCTGTGTTGGACAACAATTTCTGACAGTCGCGACTTAATGAGACAATTAGACTAGTTCATTATTTCTGACTGGACGGCAGATGTCAGCCCATGGAGCAGGACTGAAGAGTGAGCCGCCAGCTGTCTTGCAGACTGGTCAGCGGGTTCCTTCTTTTTTTTTTTTTTGTGACTTGTTGCCCCGTGCGGCACGTCACAGTCTGCGAATTGCTTGTGTTTCTGGATAGAACAAGCAAGATCTGCTTGCTGTAGACTAAGCTTGTCACTTTGAATGAAAATTACAGTGTGTACTTTTGTGGCACTTCTATTGTTTGCATCAGCTCAAAAGCAAGGGCAACAAACGCTGCTGTAGAGCCACGTTGAAGGTCCGAATGCATACAAGTCCTGAATTAACAATGTGTAAAATTAAGGGAATCTCAAGGTTTTTTGCAATGCTAGCAAAACATTTTTTTATTGAACAATAATGGCAACAGTTACCGGCACTCTTGTGAAGATATAAAAAAGGTTTCAGAAAAATTAATTTGTTTTTTTGCAGTAGCACAGTGGCACACTGTCAGTTGTAGAAAACTTCAACCTGTGAGAACACTCATACATTAGTGGAAAAACAAAAGTCAAGAAGTAATAATCTTAAAGTTAGAAGCGGCAAATACACGTATCCCTGACGTAAGTAGCCTGTCCATTCCCCCAATAGGACCGTAGTCTTCTGTAACATCCTAACAGGGTGAAGCATACAGAAAGACAAATAATGGACTGATGCAATATGACACCAGCTTAAATTATGGATAGTTTTGTTGCTTGTTTTATAGTGTGAAGTGTCAGAAAGGCTTGATCAAGTGATATAACTCACACAGAGAACAGTAGTCAACAGCAATAGGTGTGGGAACAACTGACCCATTTATTATTAATCAATGTGCATGCAGGTGGGATACAAGCTGTGCTGGATAGAATTGCTGGGGCGGACTAAATGCTGGAGCAAAGTTCTTACAGAGTTTTGAGATTCAGGCTGATATAAATTGATACTCGTTTTACTGGCCGATTTCCGATATTGCATCCTGATAACCCAATTCTTTTGCCACATTTTTCATATTTTGTTGCATAATAAACCGACCCAAAGTATTTGTTGCCTACAAGCTCAGTCTTAACCTGAGCTGTCTAAAGCGAATCACAAAAATACATTTATTTATTTATTTATTTATTTATTTATCATCAATGCTAAATAATTTAAAGAGCACAAATATGGGTTTTAGATAAGTGCATTATGTTTAAACCATTAAAACAGAAAGTCATCATGTATTTTAACTTAAAAAAAAGGACAACTGAATTTTATAGATATTTTTTAATGCATTTTTACCAGTGGTGCCACAAACTGTGAAACACCTGATTTTTCTTTAAATATATATATATATATATTCATGATAGGTACACTTTTACAAAATAGGTCATATCACCCTATAAAGACATTAAGGAGCCATAATGCCATGATATTAAACTTTATGAGTAATGCGTCCCCCTCCAGATGGTCTTTGTTTTACTTAGACACATAAAAGCATCATCGACATGAAAAGATGCAGTGAAAACGTAATTGCTGCCTTGCTTTGTGGCTCGGGCAATTATTGACTGCTTTCCTTCAGATATTCGCTGACCTGGCTTGTTTGTAGCAGATTGCAACGTGGCTGGATACAGTAAATCCAACTCCGTCGTTGAGCGAGGCAGTATCTCTCCAGATTTCCTTCTGCAGCCCTAAAGTTTTACACAAATGTATCTTCCTGTTTGTGGAGCCAAAGAAAGAATAAGCTTGGTGGTATTCATGAAAAATAGACTTCTAAATCTAGCGTTCCACCAGTGTGTATAAGAGTAGGTTAATTTCTGCTGCTCAGCATGGTCTCATTGAGGGCTGAAATCACAGATGTGCTCTACGGGGCTCCACATTGTTACACGAGCGTCAGCAACTTTCCCCACCACCTAGCATATGTGAAAACTCAGCCTGGAACGCATCCATGAGGAAGAGAGCAAAGGAAGCTTTGCTGACCCCAGACAAAATCAAATGGAGGGAGGTGAGGGATGAAGAGAGGGCTGGAGAATGTGTGTGTGCGCGTGTGTGTGTGTGCGCACGTTTTGAGTGGGTGAAATCTGCAATTTTCAAGGGGATTAAAACATGGCCATAAAAGTTTAATGATTCCCTGCCTATTGACCAAACAATGACTGTCTACTGTTTATTTATCTTCCCCACAGCTCACATTAAAGAGGAAATATTGTACGTCCCAAGCAATACAGCAGCAGCTCGGGCAGAAATTGAAAATTTAGAGAATGTTTTATTCTTCTGTATAATGCCGCAGAATCTTTCTTTAGCATAAATGCCGGCAAGCGTCAACGGTGAAGAATCCACCGCTCACCAAAATGGCTTCTACCCACTGAGTCACTCTATGGGAGCCCTGTGGATTCTGGCAGAAGGAACCTTTAGCTCGGCTGGACCAGTGTTTGCTATTGTAGTTTTAGTATTTATTTCATCATTTCAATCATTTGTTACATTTTTATTTACAGATGCGTTACGATGCGCACTCGGTATGAAAGATTGCTGCCAAGTACGACACAACACTGGCGATGGTTGACTGTTGCTATGTTCTCATCCAGGAATGACGCTACAAGGCAATGACTCGACATAATCTGCTGAGCTTCCTTAAATAGAAAACCTTTAAAACCAATTTGAATAATTAACAGAACTTGACTGCATTGTTTTTTGACTACAATCAATTGGAATGTCTGACTGGATTGAATTCACGTTTTTTGAAAAGTGCCTTGTGAATTTGTACTGTGTAGATGAACAGAATTGGATGGATGGATGGATGGATGGATGGATGGATGGATGGATGGATGGATGGATGGATGGATGGATGGATGGATAGTTAGTAATAGAACATGTACACTTAAGCAACCACTCTACTAAAAGAATAAAAGGAAAGAGAAAAAAAATTCTAGATAAAATATTTTGTGAGGAAAAAGCCCTTTTTTAGTTTTAGAAACACCCAAGACCAGAGAGGCATAAAACTGAAATTGAACAGACACGTCAAATCCAATATGAATTATGAATACATTTATTTTTATTGAGAGGGTGGAAAAAACAGCTCTACAATCTTGTAAGAAGCGCCACCAGTGCGCATCAAAATATAAGTGACTGGATTACACCTTTTCCATGCAAAAACTGTGATCCTGTTCTAAAATACTTTACATTTTCTACAAAAATTCCACTAATCCTGGGTGTTGAGTGACTGTGGACCTCGACAGAGTTGTCCTGGGTTTCATTTGTCTTCTTCTCTCTATTTCCTGCTCAATAAAGGTGACTGCAGCCTAAAAAAATAACGTAACTAATCTTCAGGCGTGTTGGGACTTGAAGTAACATTTCTGGACTTTTGAGGTGAGGAGCAGAAATGATCTGACATGATAATAACCCCTTTACCATCTTCATTTTGTATAAATCAACATTAGCTGAATAAGTCAATGTCCAAATTAAACTGAACTACATCTTCTAAAACAATTTGAACTTCAGAAGCATCATAGCGGTTTAAGCAAACCCTACTTTAGGAACCCTTTGACCGTTGTCATTTTAGTGTTTGGTCATTTCTGCTGAAGCCAAGAGAAAATGAAGTTCTAGTTTACAACCTTTCTGGTCAACTCTAACAACTTCCTCATTTTAGTTATCATTAGCTGTTCTTTAAATAAGTGACCAGTGTGAATGTGACACTGGTGTAAAATGTTGATCAAATAGATTTCAGATAAATTCCTATGATCTGTTGATATCAGACTGTAGATGGATTAGCCGTTAGCTTTAGCCTCCTGGATCAACTTATCTAGATTTATACTAACTGAAGTTTCCAAGTGTTGTATCTACTGCAGGTAAGAGATTTACCCATAATCATTTAACAGTATCATATTTCAAACATCCTGAGCTGTACATATGGTTATACCTAGAATCATTTTTCAGAATGGAGTTATTTTATGACTTAGTAGTAGCAGTTTTGGTTGTACGATGAGCAGCCATTGTAAAGCTCAGAAGTTCTTATCAGAAGTCAAACTATAGCTTTATGTGTTAGAATAACTTTGCTTCTCAAACATCTTACTCATATTCACACGTTTCTTTTTGTAATATTGTGCTGCTGTACTGCAGATGTTATATTCATTTTTATCTGGAAGGTTTTTAGCCAAACCTTCTAACGCTCTTAATTAAATTATAGTTGCCAAAGTCAATTATTGTGCTGGTTGTGCAGCCAAACTAAGAGCTAATACAGAAATAGTTTCTACATTCCTCTTTGGGGGTACACAGAACGGCTGGATCATGATTGGAAGTTTGTTGGAATTAATACAGAGACATAAATATGGAGTGACTGGAGAATAATTCTGTTCTAAGATTGTTTTGTGACTTACAAATCCCCCGCAAATCTGAGCAGCTCACCAAATGGAATGACTTCAAACCGAAGAATCCCTGAATGTAGTCCCAGAGTTGAGTTCGTTTTTGGAGATGATGAATTATGAGATCAAAAATCCTTCGTCTTAGCCACGAAAACAGGACACTGTTTCATCCCCATCAGCAAATTTCCCTCTTTTCATTGTAACGGATTAAGTGTAAAGAAATGGTGCCCAAAGTGTGGATTTGCGACCATGGACTGAATATGTTTTCCCCCCCAGGCAATTAATGCAGAAAGAGACTTGTTCATCTTAAAATTATTACTGACAAAATCTTTTTTTTTTCTTTTACTACTTCTTAAAATGAAACATGTTTGTTACAAAACAAAGTAATCATCTTTTAATAAACACACTTTCTGTATTCCCTTTCATTTCATAGTTAACAGGACCACTTCACTCAAAAGCACAGGCTGGTGCACCAAAATTTGTTTTTACTTTAGATATTAAAATCAGTTGAACTTACTGCTTATTCTTAATGAAGCTAAGAAAAATATGTATCCTTTCTCTTAAAAAGTCAAACATAAAACCTTTCTCTGAGTTTTAGATTTACTATGATTTTGATATCCGGGTAGCAAGTACATGATATTGATATGAAACATGAAGTTGTTACTGAATTCTGTTCCAATTGTCTTCTGACTTTCTTATTCAATTAGCGCAGATGTAAGTTCTCAAAAGCAGAGCCAAAATTTCTTAATAGGTCATGCATGAGGTTTCTTGCTTTTGGTAAAAAGAAAATAAGAGGGTGAACAGAGCAAACGGCCATAAAAATGACCAGAGGAACACCAGCTTAATTCAATGCTGCTTATAGATTCAGCAGAAAATAGTGGATGTAAGCACAGCTTCATGCAGAGCGTTGACTCATCGGGTTATGAAAAAGAAAAGAAAAGATGGTTCGCTTGCTTTACTTTATTGTTAGTCTGATCTGACTATTTATTAATGCTACTGTATTTTTTATAGTATAAATAATTTGATCTTAATAACCATGAGTTATTAAAAGTGCTTCTTTAATCTTGTCCAGCTCACAGTTGCAACCAAAGTACAGTTAGTGTTTCAGAGGCAGAGCGTGAACATTTAGAGAAGAAATTTGCTAGAAAAACAGAACCAACACTTTATGGAGTGGAACTGGGTTGGTGGGGAAAAAAAATACTTTTTTTTTACAACCAAAATGTTTCAACAAAAAAAAAAACACATTTACAACTGACACAAAACAAACATTAACATAGACATGGAATGGGCTCTGCCTGTCAGCTTCTGTGTTTGGGGAAAAGCGGTTACTACATGAGCACTGTTCATTTTTTTAGAATTCGAGTTCAGCTGAATGTTCAGGTTCAAATTTGTTATTTTCATAAACATATGGCCGAGTTCCTTAAGGCCTCCTTGTTATTTCGTTTTATTACTTTTGCATGCTTCTTGTGAGGAGCTCAAATGGAATTGTGTTTACAGCCTCGTCCTATTTTTAATCATTATCTTTCTTCATCATAACATTAAAACAAGATCAGTTCCACATTGTTTTAATGTTGATAGTGGATCAGTTTGTAATTTTATGTCTGTAGAAGCTGGTCTTTAAAGTTTCACATGGGAAACATTTCTAAAAGATCAGAGTTAATCCCCAAATGTACGGTCGTAGTCAACAAATTTGAGTAATTTTCAAAAGTTCATTTATTTTAGTAGTTTGATTCATTAAGTAAAATGCATTTTATAAGTTCATTTATTTTGCAAAACCAGTTAAGCTTTTATTTTTGATAATTATAATAATTTACAGAAATAATTTACAGCTGACAAAACATTAGTGTATTACAACACATTAATATGGCAAACTGATAAATCTCATAAACAGACCTCATCAAAAAGCATATTCTAATTTATTGATTATGACTGTTATTACTTCCTGTACTGTAAACACGAGTTCATTTGAGCACAGTGTTTTTAACAGTTTTAAGGAGGGCACTCCATTTAGTGCCAGCAGTTTGACAGCAAAGTCTTAACAAAATGTAATGACTGAAAATAATCTCTCAACAGGTAGAGATGCATCAGAGATGCAGTTCTGGTTGTCATGGTGACATGCCGTTGTTCCTGTGTGGCTGGTACTGCTGTGTGCAACCATATAGTGGCTCTGCTGCTCCAGTCGGCCCACTCCTCCCAGCTCAGTGTCCCAGTCGTTCCTCCAGTTCACAGCTGCACTGAGACAGAACAGCAATGACACAAACCCTGAACTGCTGTAGGTTTTAAAGCTGTGCACATGCATGACATGTTTCATTAAAAATAGTTCAGTGAGATGTCTGTGATGCAGTAAAGCTTAGCAACTAATTATGGGCTTTGTTCATTGTAATTTGATAGTCATTATGTATAATGACTTTAACATAAAACTATTTTTTAGTTTTATTTAAAAAATAAACTATTTTTATATAGAACTACTATATAAAAATATATGAACACATGATGAAGACTGTTATAAACACTATGTCTCTGGCTCTCTATTTCAAAAGGTGTGAAACCTGGTCCAGTTGACAAAATGGCGTTAGTAAAGCCTGTACAGGGCTGACTGTCTAAAGGAGGATTAAGGTAAATAATGTTCATAATACTTAATTTTCTTCCTGACCTGTCTGTGCTTCGAGTGGCAGAGGCCTACAACAATTTGGATCCACTGGAGAAGCCGCTGGTGACAACCATGGGGATGAGTGTGGAGAAGCCGCTTGTGGATTCTGAATTTGGACTTGTGCAAAAAGGAAGTGTACTGTCCTATCAGCAACCCAAACTCTTAACCCGACGTATAGCTTTACATCACCATGCTCCACCTTCTCCTTCTCTTCCACTTTGTACTCATCTGTCACCAACAGAGTGTGTCTGGGTTTGCACTGAAGAGGAACAGTTTCATTTGCAGAGTTTGCAGTTATCCTTTGATACGGCTCACAGAATTGAGACATCAACACGAGACCAGAGCTATATTCACGAGTGGCACATGCTGCGACAATCAAGAATAACCTCTTCAAGATTTATGGAGGTGTGTCATGTGAGAGGTCACAGAACTGCTGAATCTGTTGCAGAGCGAATAATCAGGGGTAGCAAAGAAACTGCAGAAATGCGGAGAGGTTCTGACATGGAGTTTCAGGCAGCAAAAGAATATGACCACCATTATAATGTGAATTATTCACCTTGTGGGTTAGTGATTCACCCCTGAGGTTGAAGTAAAATGTCCAAACGTAAAAAGTTACGTTGACTGCAAGAACTTGCAGATGTCAGATGGAGTTTTCAAATTAAAGAAAACTCATGCTTACTATTGGCAGGTACAAGGCCAGCTTCCTGTTTCTGGTCTTATGTGGTGTGACTTCTTTGTTTGGGCACAGGAGGATTTCTTTCTGCAGCGACTGGATCCAGACATGGAAGTTCAAAAAAATAATCAGACAGAAATGTGACCACTTCTATTTCAACATTTACAAGCAGAAGTGCCTCTCAATGAGACGTGCAGCACAGAACGTGTGACATTCTCATTCTGTGACAGTGGTATCCAAATGTTTGGCTACGCAGACAAATTTTCCACCTGCGTTCGTTTGTTGTCTTTTGATCGTGGGCCTCTCAAAATCATTCTGGGGCTTTGAGCATCAATGTTCATTGAGAGACTTTAATAGCCCCTCTGTGCCTTTTTATTAATTTTTTTTTGGGTTGATGTCATTGCATTCAAAGTCCTTGCAAGTTCTTGTAATTTTCATTTAGACATACTTTTTTTTTTTTTAAGTAAGGTTTCACTAAATGCAAAAAAATTAACAAATCTCAAGTTGTCAGTAATGTCAATTTAATTTTGCTTTAGCTTTGTTACCAGGTTTATATAAAAACAAGTGTACTAAGAAATGCTTATTTACAATCACATTTATTTATGAAATTTGACAACATGCAATCAGTACATAACAATAGAAATACAAATACATTTGACTGCTTCTGTGATAACTCATTCCATTTTCTAAAATTATACACACCTGAGAAAATTTAACTTTTTTAGGTAACACTTTATTTGACGGGGTGTGCATAAGATTGACATGATACTGTCATAAACAAGACATAACATCTCTCATGAACGTGAAGGAGTCTTTATGAATGTATGACTGTTGTCATGAAGTGTTACACTTTTAATGGAAAGTTACTCTAAAAGTTGCATTGAAAGTCCATTAAAAGTGCCAACTTTGTATTATTTTGTAAATAATGACACTTTTAATGGACTTTCAATGCAACTTTGCATTAAAAGTGTCATTATTTACCGAATGACACTTCATGACAACATTCTTAAAGACTCCTTCATGTTCATGACAGATGTTATGTCAGTCTTATGCATCAAATAAAGTGCTACCAAATGTTTTAGTTGTTTCTCCAATGTATCATCTGCTTGCTGATTTGCTGATTTTGATGAATAACAGGCATTTGCTGAACTCCAATCAGGGCAATGTGCCCATGCCCTGACCAGAGTTTTGTTTTGATAATTGATTAGCAGGCTTTGCACTGCAAAAAGTTCATTAATGGTGCCAACAATAGATAAAGGGATAATTGAATCAAAGAGTTTGTTTTCCTTAACTCTTTGGATTACCCTCTCAATGTGCACTCGCAGGCGTGCGATTTCCTGTGTCTGGAGGACATTTTGAGCTGGCATCTGCCTTTTTTTGCTGAGAAAAGGTGGACAGTATATCTTACACTTCACACACTCAGAGATGAGGAACCCTTTATCTACCATTATGGCCATATCCTCAGTAAGAAGATTAGCCAACCCTGACCTCATAAACAGCTCTTTGTCACTTATTGACCCCTGATAGAGTGAAGAAACAAAGGTCACTGCACCATGGGGAGCCATTCCGATCAGACCTTTCCTTGTGCAGTGAGATTTGTATTTGGAGAACATCTCACTATGGAGGAGAGGAGAAGCAGGAGTTTGACATTTGAGCTCAGTAGAATCTACTATCACTTGGATATCAGGAAAATCTTTGAAGTCATCAGGGAGCTGAGCTCGGATGTCCTCTTTATCAATCCAGATACATAGATAACCCAAAAGAGTGTACAAATAATTGGTCCATGAACAAATAATGCAGCTTACAGTAGAGAGGTGAATATTAAACCGGTTTGCTAGGTCTCTTTCCTAAAGACCTACAGCCAGGTACATCTTTAACAGGAACAGCTCGTCAACGTGTTGCAAGGAATGCCTCTAACAAAAGAAAAGGCAAAAACACATTCAAAATATATAAAGATCCATATTTATTTACTTATTTATTTCAAACAGGTTTTTATAAACAAAAGTAACCAGTAGAACAAGAGAAAATGTATATGTATACATAACCAAGAACAGAATAGTTAGTTTACCACAACTTTTCGGATTGTTTATTTCTTCCTACTCATTTTCACTTATTTAACCCTTATCTCAGTTTAATGAAATATATTACATACCAACTCAATTATCAGAAATTTGTGATAATGATATGCAAGCAGCACTTTCTGAAGATAACATATTCCTGTGTAATCTGTAGTAAAAAGTTCTTATGGTATATACAATGTGTATTTGAGGAAGCTGCAGGTACAAACCGTGTGCTGCTCTGACAGCAGTTGCTGCTTCGCCGCTTCCCTCTACAGCTCTGGCTCTTGATGAGCCAATCATTTCGTGGGCAGAAGGTTCAATGAGCCCCCAAAACATCATGAAGTGACGATAACTTGCAAATCTGTTGGTACGCAATACAGTAACATTGCAGATTATTTTTAATAATGCAAAAGTGGATAAAGTAACCACAACTTTTACTTATTCAAGAATAGAAATACTTTAAAAGGACGACCTCCAAACCCTCGATAAATTAAATTTAAAAAGTAAAAAATCTTTTGAAACTACAGCAGTAGATTGTATTAATTGTTCTATTTTATGTTATAAAAAATACAAAATACTTCCAGTAACATTACATACTTTTTATTTTCACATGATATTCATATAGCGCAGCAGGTTCAGTTGTGACCTAACAAGTGTCACTTTAACACGAAGTGTAAGTGTGTTCATTGTATTTTTGAGTTAAGACATAATTAATTAAACCAAAGATGGGGTGAGTAACCCAAATTTTAAAAAGAAAAGGTTTGTTGCAATGTACAAACTGACCTTGTGTAAAATTGGATGTCATCATCAGACCCTGCGAACCTTTGTAATCCGAAGGTAGAATGGATTTTCGGTTCTTCAATCTGGCTTTTATTTCTTCTTTTAATTTCTCGTTTTCATTTATTGTCATGAAAACGCTATTGCTCTGGGACAGAGCAATAGTCGTGATCTGCAGAAGTGCATCGCACAGACGGATCAGTTGCTCGGCTGTCCGGCTCTGGTCTGCTCTCTTGTTGTCGATGATCAATGTGTCCTGCAAATCACATTAGTTCTTGCAGCTAGCTGTGTTCAACCTGGCTCTTTCAGGCTGAACACTTAAGTTGTTCCATTGAAATAACACAGGGACGGCTCCTTTACACCAGCAGTTATAGACTGAAGAAGCTGATCCGGAGTGAAGTGAAGGCTGCACACTTTGCTTTGCGGTGTTAGCTTGAAATTGTCGCAACAAATATTTACAAGCCATTGTCTTTTAAGTCAGAATCGCCTGGAAATCCATGAAAACTTAAACGGCCGTTCTATTTGGAAGACGCTGTGCACCGTGGAACTCAACAGTGTTCATGGTATTGCTTAAATTGCTTTTGAAGTATGATTGTGTCTTGCGGTCATGGTCTCTCAAAGCGGAAGGAAATGAGCCGCATTTCGCTTATGCGGATGTGACATCAGCGCCGTACGTGAGAGGAGCCCATAGTCATGCTGCGCTCATGCAAAACTCTGACTGAAAAACATTGTGTTTGCTTCGAAAGTATATTTCTGTGCTCAGATTTAATGGTGCTTGTGCATTTGAAAGAAGTGCTACTTTAGCTAACAGAAGTTATGGGCTCGACACACAGGAGGCGACGTTGCTCTCACTCTATTCATTTCCTATGGAAGTTGGGCAATGAGGCAACAATCGCTTTCCCTCCTCCAGCCAAGTGATCAAAGAATTTTATGCATGTGAAATTTCGAGCTGGTACATGTAAGTTGTAGGCACAACGGCTGGCAAGGAACTTTAGTCGCTTCTATCGCAATCACGTCCCGTGTGTTGAGTTCACCTCGAGTGGCGGAAAACTTTCGCCTTTGGTTATTGTTCATCGCTCCCCGTGTATCAAATCAACACTATGCGAGTCTATTTGGTCCTTATCAGAATTGGCATTAATTTAACTCTTTTCAGAGTTATTTCAACAAGAAACTGAGTAGTTTTAACACTTGAAAAAGTTATAACTACTCAAACTATTGTTGAAATAACTCTGTAAGAGTTAAATTAATGCCATTTCTGAAAGGGACCAAATAGACTCGGCATAGTGTTGATTTAACTCTGCAGAATTTACTGAGAGTTCAGGCAATCAAGAAGGTTTGAAATGTAGCACGAAGTACTTATGCAAAAAGTGTGAAATAAGACTCCAAAGTCATGTTTTTGGGCCAATTTGTAAAGCAACAGAACTTTTTAGAGTTTTTGAGCAAAAGTATGTGAACTTTTATAACATGTGAAAGTGAAAATAAGGAATCTCACTGTCAAATTGATATTGTTTATTGAACTAAACGTTTCACTTTTCATTATTAACTTCTGCGTCCTTTTTCCCATCTGAGAAAATTTTGCTGATACAAACTCGGCCAATTACCGTAGAGATGACAGAACGCCGCAGAAATTCCTCCGTTCATGTCATTTCTGTGTTTGCAATACATTTGCTCTAAGAAAAATTCCCTCGACAATGAGACGTGGCTTTCAGGGTCACTTTTCGCCGACCAGTCTCCCGCATTAAAGCAGAAATATGCCTTAACTTGTCACAACTCCAGATATTACCCTTCAGCTCACATCCTTCGCTGCAATCACGCAGTGATTTTCATTCCACGTCCGTGAGCGGGACTCCGGCTAGGAAATTGTCTTGAGCTCTAATGATGGTGCGAAATGAAACTGGGGATTGGAGTGTAACACGGAGTAAGTTAGAAAAGAAAGTGATGAAAGTGCAGGCAGTTACACCGGTGTGATTTAATGTGTTGTTATGCTCCCGCCGCACGTGTCTGAGTCAAAACGAGGGTTAGTTGTTGTGAAGGGGTGTGTACATGTGTGTGAGGGGGAGTTGTTGGGAGACTGGCTGACCTTTCCATATACCTCCCTTACTGAGGCTGTCCTATAGTGGTATTAACATTACCATTTCAATACACTGTCAAGCCTGGCTGGCAATAAAATATTCAGCTGACCTTTAAGGCAAAAAAAGAGACTTAGTTAGAGACCGTCATATCATTTAACCTTAAGGCTTAACGGTGTAAGTGTGAGCTGTGTGGCCCTCATTACTGGACACACACTCTGACAGAGTTGTCTCTTTAACTGAGAGCCAGCCTGTGGCAAAGGGACCAACCTACTGTTCCCACTGAGAGCCATTTAATCCAGCCGGTCCCCCGAACAGTCGGCTGCCAAACCCAAGACTCAACCTTATGTCTTACTCTTTTGCTTTTTCCAAATAGAAGCAAGGCACACCCAACGCTTTGACTCGTCTTGCTCAGACTTTACAAATGAAAGATGCTCAGTTAGCTCTCTGCCACACATTTTGATGTTTTTCTTCAGCATCAAAACAAAGTGCAATTTTGTCTATCCCGGAAGATCCCAGTGAAATATATTGAACTTTGTTGAAACATTACAAAAACATGGAAAAAGGTACAGGGCGATGAATACGTCTACAGTCCGCTGTATTGTGGGAACATTAGCATCAGTATAAATCGGAAAATGATGAATAAAATATCAGTGGCACCGCCAAGTGATTCTTCCTGAAATGTGAAAGAGAAATGTTTATTCATTGGATTCATTAGCAAGAAAATGGGAAAATTTCATCCTTTGCAAAATCCAAGGGGATTTGAAAACACGCAATGACAGATCAAATTGCAAAATCTATTGCCTACTGCACGAATGCGATGGCAAACATGATTTAATCTTCTTTTAAAATATTTTTGAAGTTTCCCGACAACTGAACTGAAAATCTGAAATCTTGAGCTTTGTTTCAGTCCAAGACAATATCTATAAAGTTCTCTCTGAACTTTATAGACCAGTTTTTGTAGACTGTGCCACTGAACTACAGTGAATGCTTCTCTTACTTTGCTGATTGTCGGCCATTAGGGGGCCATTCTGCAGCAGTGGAAGGAGAAAGTCTCAAGTGAAAAGGCCGTCTTAAAAAAAAAAAAGAACAGTTTCCCAAATATATGGAGATCGTGAAAGAAGGGTCAAATAATGATAATTAAAAGCCTGGACAGAAATTAATCTTTCTCTCATGACCAATCAGCAGATGAAAAGGTTCTTCATCATTTTTCTTTTTTCCATTTTTTATCCTTGGCCAGCAAAATACAATGTTCTGATGCCTAATCAGATGTGCTTTTAAACAACAACTCTAAAAATATGCATTTTTATCACAGAGAAGGATTTTGACTTATCAGCTCTTGAAGGGCAAGAGGTAGCAGTTGTGTAAAAAAAATAAAAACAAAAACTGGGGAAAAAGAAAAAAAATCACTATCTTGAAAATCTTCATGTGCCAAAAAACGGGCATAAAATCTGTGTAAAAAAAACATCACAGCATGGGGTCTTCCTGTTGGGCTGGATTCTTTTGCTTTGCTTGTTTTGTCAACTGATTATTCTGCTGGAACAAGGAATTCAAAATTACAGTAGCTTATATTAGACATTTTTATTTCAAAAGAATTCCCAGAGAAAGTGGGTCACAAGATTGGTGCTCTGATTTAAATAAATAAATAAATAAAAATGAGTAGCTTCTTTTCTTTTTCCAATACCATGATCAATGCAGACGTCGGAACCAGAAACATTTAGGAAACAAAGTATTTGATTATTCTTTTAAGCTAAAAAATAACTTTAAATATGTAACAACTGATGTTCTTGTCTTTTGTAAATGGGTGTGCAGAAATGTAAATGTTTTTTTTTTGTCACTTTGTTTGAAATTTTGTTTTTATTTTTAAAAAAATCTAAGCTAATTTGAATTTCGGCTCATTCATTTCAAACCACAAAACAAAAATGCCTTCCTTAAAAAAAAAAAAAGAAAAGAAAGTTTGTACTTGTTTTTTTTCTCATTTTTAATTACTAAACCACAGAGTAGCATGTTTGAAACTGAAAAGTTGTGATTTTATTTAACTTGGGTTAGTTCCTCTTGGTAAATTTTTACATTTTTTTAGGTTCACATTCTTGCTGAAATACACAAAACTTTACATTCACGAAATTTAAGGCAACGCCGTGTTCACATGGAGTAACTACTGTAATACACTGCAAGAGAACCCGTCTTCTAGCAAACAAAATGAATGCTTGCCCTTTCCAACTCCTAGCAGATGAATATTCTTGACAGAACAATTAGCATCTTGGAGACAGAATAACCTTTACTCAATAAATCATCTTTGTTCTGGCCGACCTCCATTCCTGCCCAGTTTTACAGCAGTCCCGTATTCGTCTGTGGTTTTTTTCTGAGAGCGTTTTTCTGCGTAAGCGTGTTTCTGAGGCCGCCGTGGAGCCGGGACCCTGAGGAACATGTGAAGTGTTTAATGCGGTGAAACAGGTGCAGTGAGACAGAAAGGGCAGCGCGGCCACAGCTCGTAGGTTAGTCACACGCTGACCTCCACGTCACCGAGCTGGCAGCGCTGTGGGCGGAGAAGAGCAAATTGCTCTTTTCGTCTCCTAATCCCCTCCCATCTAGCCCTCTGTCTCCATGTGGGATCTCATGAATACAATGCTAACCTGGCCACGGCCACTTTGGCACCCGAGGCGAGATTTTACTTGACGCCACAAACGGAACTTAAAGTAACCGGAGTAAATGGAACTAGTTAGTTTCCACCCTTGGTAACAGAAGTTAGCAAAGAGCTAAGCTAGCTTAGGTCATTTTTTTATACAGCCCATTTTCAGCAACAAGGCAGTTCAAAGTTCTTTACATGAATTAGAAGGAAATGCAAAGAAAACAACAAACCAAAAGAAAGACAAGAAGGTAAAAGTAGAACTACATATTGGATCCCCATGTTTAATAAGAATAACAATAAGTAGTCCATAATTTATAAAGTAATAGGGGTTTCTCTGGATTCTTGTTCTGACAAAACTAGATGTTGGTTCTCCATGTTTGATTCTATTAGTAAGTATGACACAAAATGTTAGTTGTAGTTGTTCTGGGTTGATCTGTGCAATATAAAGCTAAATGTTGGTTCTTGTTCAGGATTGTTAAATAGATGATACTTTCTAGGCTTGTTCTGAATATAGGCTAACATAATTGTGAGGAGCAGATATTAAGTGAAAATATAGAAATAAATGTACTGGTAACACTCACTGAACAAGAAAGACATAAGCAACCAAACAAGTTAAGTAAAGTTGGAACTAGCAGGGCTAATAATTCGATTAACAGCGAGGCTAGCTAGTGGCTTTTTGTTCCACTAGCTAGCCTCGCTGCTAATAACACAAGATAACACAAGATAGCACTACACTCTGCTAAATAACTAAACCTGCTTTTGTCAGGTTTTCTTCTTTTTTCTTTTATCGTCTTTGTAACTCACCTGATAAGCAGGGTGAGTTACAAAACTCAACAACTGTTGGAGAAGGACGGGCGGTGGGCAGTTAGGCAAAGTATGATTATTATTAAATTTAATTAAATTATGAAATTAAATATTTAGTGCAATGATGTTAAAATGGTGTAGACTCTTTCATAAGAAATTATAGTACTACCTGTTTTGCTAAATCTCCCAAATATAAATGAACTGAAGTCATGTTTTGAGACTGTTTGGCCCAAATTCCTCCACAACTGTGTGAGAGAATAAATTCACCAAAATGCTCACAGTTGGCGCATTTCAAAAGAGAGCATTGGTTAAATGAGACAGAAAATTAGACATTTTCATGACCTCTCCTAGGAAAAACCCTGCCAATATAAATCTCAAATTATTTCCCAAGGCACATTTATTGGTGAATATTAATCAGATTTAACAGGTCACAGATTGTGTCTTTGGAGGATTGAGGCATTTTTTTTTTTTTTTTTTTTTTTGCTAGCTCAACCTGAAAATCATCAGTCACCATTTTTTTTGAGATGTCACAGAAAGGACATTCGGGACTGTTCACTTCAAAAGCAAATTATGTGGTTTTCAACAACCTTAGGTATTCTAGCCCAGAATGTTAATTAGGCATTAAACCAAAATAAGTTTTGGTTTAATGCCAGCATGTCAGATTTTTGCGGCTGACATATTAGATTTGTGATTCCTATTGCAGTTCTTCTAAAAGGACTTATGCCGTTTGAAATTCTTGACATTTTATCATGCTATTACCACAAATTTTAATGTGGTTTTCTAGGATTTAATATGATAGATCAAAACAAAGCATAACTGTGAAGTGGAGAGAAATTATTATGGCTTACATGACTATCACTAAACCAGTAATTTTCAACTAAAACTACTGACACAAAAAGACAATTAGTAACAAAAATAGACTATCTGTGTTTTAGCTAAGCCATGCTAGCTGAGAGACAAGATGGCAGACAAGATGTGTGTGCTAGATGTTACTGAGAAAATGGTGGACAAAATAACATGAGGTCAGAGCAGGGACTTGGTAGATGTGCTAGAAGTAAACAAAATGGTGGTACACTAAACAAAAGAGCGAGGACTGCTAATATGTTCAAGTAACTAGCTTAGAGAACTTTAACCTTTTCTTCAAACTAGTTAAAATTCTATTAATTAAAATTCTATTAAATTATAAATTAAAAATGTTTACCATAAAATAAGAGATTGCATAATTATTCACCTCTTTAAAGGGGACTTAATTCAACAGAGGTGCTAGCAGTTTCACAATGAGTGCAATGGAGATCACTTGTCTACAGTTAGATGGTGTCTCAGACAGAGACTCCTGTGTCTGAAGGTTCCTTCACTGATAAATCAGCATTCCTGGCTACCATTACAGCAGGAAGACTCAAGAACCCTCCAACCAATCAGAGAGCCAATCAGAGAGAAGGTTATTGAAAAGCAGAGGTGAGAAGATGGAGACAAACATTCTCCAAGGCCTGGGACATCTCACGGAGTTCAGTTCAACCTAACAAGAGAGCTACAGCGTCGGAAAACAATCCGACGCATCCAGCTAAAGCTACACAGAACATCCACGACAAGGCAGATGCTCTGGAGTGGCCTAGTCAAAGCCCAGACTTTGACAGATTTTGTCGATCACAATTGATTTGTAAAAGCAACATTAATGATGCAACATCCAGGAGTGTGAATACTGTCTCTGGGCCCTGCAGCCGTTCTGGGAAGTAAACAAACAGCATGAAGACCAAGGATCACAACAGACAGGTCAGGGAGAAAGTTAAAGAAGAACTACCATGGATTTGTTTTGAAACTACGATATCAATGAGACGGTGACCCAGTCAAAGTCCAGACCTAAATCCAATTGTGGATCTATGACAAAACTTAGAAACTTCCAAACAAGCTCTCTGCAACTCTCCATCCAGTGTGACTGAGTTTATTCTAGTAAAGACACACCCAGAAGACTTTTAACTTTGAAGTGAATTTTTTTTTACAAATTCCTACCACACACTTCATTTTTATTTGCATAAAACATTTGAGCAAACGTTTAAGGGATGTGAATACGTCTCCAGAGCCCTGTAGCCTTGCACCTGGAAGACCAAACAACCAATAAGCTGAAATGCATAAAGTTCATCAGGAGCTCAAGTCGTCTCGAATGCGTCCGGCGAGCCGGTTTGCTCCGTAGCTTAGCCGCTACCTCTGATGTCGTTTGTGAAATGAAATTGTTTGAAATTGATTTTCAAAAAGCTTGGAGGAGAATGAGCTGGTCTGTAGCTGAATAAACGCATCAGATCCTCAGAGGTACTGACTGCGCCGTGCAGGCGAGCGCATGAGGGAGATCAGGGAGACAGACAACATTATTTGCTGTTTGATTAGTTTTCTTTCTTTGCTTCTATTCACAGTTATCAATCACGGCGCATTGTGCATTCGCAGCACATCGTGGCTTTCCCAGAGGAACCTGAGAGAATAATCACTGTTTATTGCACGGCATTAATCAAGGAGAAGCAGATGTATGATTTCCTTTTATTTTTTATTTAGCTGTCAGAGAAATACTTACAAAGCCGTCTTTTTCGTTGTTTTGTAGAGCACATAGTTGTTTTTTTTTCCTTTCCAAGTCTGATATTAGATATAACAAACATGTCAGCAAATCACTTTCTCATCCTTCAGACGAAATTTCATCAGTCCGAAAACTTTCTGATTTTTGACATGGGAGATTTTTAAGGCTGCATTGATTTTATCCTTCAGCTTGTGGAATAGTTTGACTTACCTTTGGAGGCTTTCCAAGGTCCATGTGCTGTTTATGCAGCGTTTACTGCTGAAACAACAGACTGGCCTGCACTCTGACATTAGATCAGACTCAGTTTTTGGTTGGCAAGTTAATCAAAATTAATCAAAAATGCTAAATTACAGATTGAGATTTCTTTTTTTTCTTGTATAAACTCAGGTTTTTCACACAATGTAAGTTGCCTGTGCCTTTAAATAAATTGTGGAAAGCTCAGAAAACTTTATATTTCTGTCTTAGAAAGGTTAGAAAGTTGCAGTAGGGATCTTTTATAAAAAAATATATTTGTTTTCATATTTATTAAAACTGTCACTATGTCCTGTCGGTAGAATATGAGACAGATCATCTATGAAAAATATTGAGCTTCTCTGCCTCCCGTTTGTCACCATCATATCATTTCTGGAAATACATCGCAGCCAGTTAGGAACAACCAATCAGAGCCAGGAGGAGGGTCTTAGTGCTGCTAATCATTCCCATGTATGTGCTGCTCACACACACTTCTCCACACAGTATGCACAAGCTGACATTTGTCAATTTTCTGCAGCCGTGCTATTGGTGAAGAAGCAACCTAATGTTTGTCTACAGTCACCGGTGTCCATGCTAGCTGGGCTGTGGGGAAAGAGCTGTAGTGCAGCAGAGAGCAAGTGAGTACAAGGACTAAGACTTACATTTTTTGACACATGTTCTGCTTTCTGTGGTTTGGCCACAGTCGCTATTGTTATTTTTGTTTTAAGAAAAGGTAAGCTGACATTTCTGAGAACATTATCCTGATTGTGAATTGAGGTATTGGCACCACCTCAATTCACACTGGTGTAGGAGACACTGGTGTGTTTCATAAGAAAGAATTTGCGTAAACACTGAAGCAATGTATCAAAAACAACTTCAGTTTGGAGGCAGGGACACCAAATAATGAATCTCATTATTCTGTCTCATAGCAAAGAAAAATTAGTTTGGTAAATCAAACTGACCTAAGACACTTCAGACAGTGAAGTGGGGGAAAAATAGTGTATGAGAACATGTGGTTTCTCCACACTGCAAAGATTGCATCATCAAGCATATGATGCTTTTCTACCCTTCCAGGATTGCAGCTTCCCAGGCTTTCCCAAACATTATCCAGGATGTACAAAGCAAGATGTCCGCGTCAACACATGATCGCACGGATTCACATGGACGGTCTTTGTCACGCGCCGTCTTATTTTCCTTCCTCGTCAGGGCGCCGTGTGCTGTGAGGCAGCTCCCCGCCGGCCAGGCAGGTGTGAGCTGGCCGCTGCTATGTGCTTTTCAACACGGCAGCAGCCCCACCTAGGTTAATAAGATAAGTCTGCAGCCTTATCTAACGTGACGAGGGGCATTTCTTGGCCCTTCCACAAAGCTGCTTTGAAGCATCTGTCACTGCCCTCCCCTGGATAAATGTCATGTGTGGAATATCTCAGGAGGCAGCTGCACCTTTGCAATGGCAACAGCAGGAAGCCAGTAAACAGCCCAAAGCCTTATATTCTTATGTTTCTGGACAAGGGAAAGAATGTCCTTTGCTTCCTTTTACAACAACAAGCAAGGTCATATATTTTATTCCTTTGTCTTTTAGCGATAAATCTCTTTGACATTTGTCTTCCCTTTCTCATCGGACAAAAAGAGATAATTATTTACACCTGATCTTTAAAAAAAATGATCAAACATGCCATAGAAGCCATTTGTTCACTGGTCTGTTCTCTAATAAAAGGAGACAGCGCTTTGTATTCATGATTCTAATAGTTGGCAAGATTCTTGTGACACTGGCACTTTCCAAATCTCGCCTCCTTCATGAAATCTTTATCTGCTGTCACAATGCAGTAGAGAAATGGGGGGAAAGTCCTGGCATTCAGTGTTTTGGGATTTAATCCAAGGAGAATCTTCTGTGGTGGCTTTCCAATATTTAGTTTGCTAAGAGAACTAATGCCCAGGCCCTCTTCACATACCTAAATGAAGCCCGTCATTCACATGCACAGCCCTCACAGACGCACTTGTCCTCACCGAAAGTGGAGCAGTGTTCTTTGTATTGATGTCATTAAAGCGGTTTGTAGAGCGAAGAATATGGTTGTGATTGAAATGGGTTCATCATGAATGAAGCATTTGATTCTTAAATGGGGGGAAATGGCCTTCATTTAGACGAGAGAGGTCCTTATTCATAATACTCTCTAATTCTGTTAAAGTTTTCCACATTAATTCATACTTACTGAGAAGTGTTGTAAGTAATTTTTAAAAACACTTGAAGAAATTATGCGGGGCCCGTTCATGGCCTCATCAACTCTGCTGTAAAAAACAGAAAACCCTGAACATCTCCAATATCAGTGAAGATGTTCAGGGTGTACAGCAGTTGTGTGAGTGCCTTCGATCAAAGATTACGTCCATATTGACACCTGCTTTGTCTGCTGCACACACACGATGACCATGACAACACAATATAAATGAACAACCTTTCAATCAACCAGGTATTCTGATCTACCCAAGAGCCACTCACTAGATATTTTCTCTGGTTTCTGGCCATTAGCTGTAAAACTTAGAGACGGTCCCCTGTGAAAAACCCAGTAGATCAGCAGGAGGTTCTGTTATGTTTAATGTCACTTAAATTCTTATTTCTCTCCTTTCTGATGTTGGGTTGGGTGAATAATGTTTAGCTGATTTTAAATGTCACTACTAGATGTCTACATACAAGAATGATTGACCAAAAACCTCTTTGGTGTTTTCCTTCTTGCCACTTGTTCTGTAAGGTTCTGTTAAAAGGTTATGAAGTGTTACTTGCATTAAGTATCTTTCATAGATATGAATCCCTTTATCTACCTTATTTAAAGTAAATTCAGATTAGTCCATAATATAATCCATAATATTCCCCTCCCTCCTAGTAATATATTAATTTATGAATAATCAGCAGTTTTTTGACGCAATCACACCCAGTGATGCAGCCATTGCGCCGATATTTGAATTTAAGTTGCACCTTGCATATGCGAACACAAATTTCACTCAAACTCCCCCACATGAATACAGGAAAATTCAGGATTTAACAATGAGCCAAACCACAGAGAAGTGAATACATGTGAATAAGCAGCTATAGTGAAACAAACAGAAAACACTCTTCACATAACTCCAGCCGAGGAGTGAGGCTCCTCTAACTCAGCCAGTATGGAAAAGCTAATTCTTTCCACTCCAGTAAGGGCCTGGATAATTGGGGTTTTGTATTAAGATTGACACCAGCTGAAAGTTGGTTATTAACAAAGGGTGAAGCATGGCAGATTGTTTATTAGAATCCTGTCACTATTTACAACTCAAAATGGTAGTGCCTTGACATTGAGAGTTCAATTGAAAGTGAGTTTGCAAATTGACATTCTCGCAAAGGGAATTTTCAGAAGCAGAGTTTTTTGGGGGTGATTTAGTTGTTGAACGAGATGCGGTGTGATGGGCAATTTTTAGCTTCAGCTCACTGTTATTAAGCACTTCAAACACTTTAATCTTATAGCGCTGTAGAATTAAATGAAATAAAAGGTTTTTTAGCAAATTGAATTATACTTAAGAACTAACCATCAAATTATCTTTCTCAGAGCAACAAGAAGACGTTTAGATTGAACCACCAGAAATGAACAGAAAAGAAAAGATACTCAATTCAATTGAAATTTAATTATATTCCAAAATACTTTATTAATTTCTTACGGAAATGAAATGTTGCTGCAACTTCTTCAAGTGTCTTCAAAGACCTGTTGTTAGATACTGATGGCTGTGTGAAGGAATGATCTCCTGTTGAGGTCAGTATTACAGCGGGTCTAAAGAAGCCCCTGACTGAAAACATTTTGTTGTTGCATGAAAATTCCTAACAAAAAAAATCCTCCTTTAGAAATTTCAATCTGAATGTTAATAAAAAAATATTTTTAAAAATTAATTAGTTGTACAAAAAAAATTTAATCAATGTGATGAAGTAATCAAAATGAATGTCCCAGCTGTAGTATTTATTAATACATATTAATTCTGTTTCGTTGAATCGTTTCTGAAATCCTTCAAGACCCTGACGCCTCATTCCCAAATCATGCCTTATATTTACTCCATGAGTGAAACCGTTAACAGGTGTATACTTAGGCTTAGCCTGCCCTTTTATATATATATATGAAAAATATCTATATACATGAAAATTTCATTGTGGATATTTTTTCAGCTTGTTCATTTTAAATTAATGTTAGCAGATGCCTTTAAATCACATCCTCTTGCCAGTTGAAGCTTGTGCAAAAGGCACATCTGTGTGTGCACCAAATGTAGACATGTTCTGCACACACAGTGAGAAAAGTCAGAGCAGAATCATGTGTGCAGTGTCTTGTTTCAGGTAGGTTTTTTTTCTCTTCCTTGCTTTATGTCTCAGGGCTGTTTTGCCCAGCTGTGGAGCTGTCTTCAGCGTGTGGAGTTTGGGAGAGGAGTGAGTGTGTGTAGGTTCGAAAGTGAGTGTGTGTGCGGGCACATGTGAGAGACAGCTAGTGTGTGGCTTAGCGGCTGAGCGTGGCGGCTTTGCCCTCCCAGTAAGTCAGTGTGCAGCAGTCTGCCACAGGTAAGCCACGTCTGACTCAATCTCTATCACTTGCACTGGTACTGACTCCCTTTCTCGTTCTTAATCTCTCTCTCTCCTTCACACAGACACACACACGCACACACTCACAAATGTTGGGGCATTCTTATCTAAAACATGCCAGCCTGCTAAAAACACCACAACATGCCTAATGAATCTGCATGGATTTCTGGAAGCACGGCGTCTGCTCCCGCAGTATGAAATCACTTGATGTGTTTTGTATTTACGCTGGTAAATCTCGCGGCGTCCCGGCTCCTGCCTGGCAGCTTAAGTTTCTAGTAACTAATGATGACATGAGGTGTCATGGTTTGGCACGGCGAGCATAAAACAAAAAAAAAATTGGCTTACCTGTCGTGCTACACAATAAAGACATACAAAAGAATGAGCCCGTTCAAACCCAACCCCGGCTCGGTCTCCACCTTCCTATAAAAACGAGCAGCCCGATTCCCTCGGATGACTGCTAAATAAAAATGAGAGCAGGACTAAATTATGCACATTGGGGATATCTATTTTCCTGTTTCCTCACAAGATAACGGCTTGTTGTTCCATCCTTTATTATGGAAGGTGTGTGCCCAAGGGATGATTAGAAGAACAAAGAATGGGAGAAGGCAAACCTGCTTGTAGTTCAAAACAAGCTCTCCACGCCTTTGAAGATGTGCTCTTACTCCAGGCAAACGTGGGAATGGAAGACGAGATGCGCCCGTTGTCGGATGTGCTCTCACACGCTGCCGCATTAATGCATTCGCAGCGGAATGGTAACCGGGACCTTTTGACCGTTTTGATCCCCAACTTCTGCCTGGCGACATGCACACGCAATTAAGGAAGTGCTCGAAAAGGAACAGATAGCGTGCACCCTTGAGGTGAAGGTTATGAGAGGCTTGTTTAGGAAAGATATTTGATCCATTATACATTGTTTGTGTCTACAGCTGGAGCGACGAGAATAATAAATATTGTATTAGCCATGGGACCTGCATCTCCGTCTCCCAGACAAGTTCATAACATTCTCGGCAGGGAAGGGCGGGACCCCCCATGGCTGTTTTTCAAACCTCCTCTGTTCTTTTCCCCTCCTGCTTGCCGAGATCAGTAGCAGAAAATAACTACGTACAACATGCAACATGTGCAACACACCTCGGCGACTGTTGCATTTTTTATGTAGCCAAGAGGGAGCGGAACTCCAGGATCTGGAGCTTGTTAACAATGGTGATCACTTTGTCACAAATCAAGCAGCAGTCGCATCCGTTCCCTCTTAATCCCACTGAGGTTTCACCGAGATACTGTCGGGTTGCTGCATGCTATTGAAATGAACCAATAAATAACAGAAAAACATATTAGTTTAGCAGTTCAGGGATAGTGTACCCTTGTTTGCTAAAGTTCCTCCCTTTCCCATGTCCCTTCTGTCGGTCATATCCCACAGGGTAAGGAACTTAAATAGGTCCTCTCGATATTCAGCTATCAAACTTGGTATCTGTCTCAATATGTATGTGTCCTATATGAATTATAAATCATGTCAGTAGCTTTCTTCAGAAGTCACTGAAAGACTCAATGGGGTTTTGCCAACAATGAAAGAAGACATTGAGTGGAACTCAGTAGGGTGTCCTTATTTTTTCTGAAGGTGCCTAAAGTGAACTTGTATGAGTTGTCCAGTTTGTACCCAATGACTGATATGGAAAGACACCAACCTCCCTGTGACTCTCGGACTTCTCCGATCTACAAATCAGGGAAAAGTAAGGAAAATCGCTTAGACAATAGATAGATGATTCTTGGTGCTATTCATTGTACCAGTGTGTTTTTGTTATAGTGGAATTGCACCCTCAAACCGTCAAGTCAGCTACTCCATACAGAAAGCTGACATTTCTTTACTTGTCTTTTACAACATTGACAATATCGACCAAGTTCAATCCTTACCCTTAAGTACTACCAAGTACTACCAAGAGGACCAGAACACTCTTAGCTCACCACATATGGAAAGTATCAGGAAGTGGTGAAGTGAGGCAGATGCTGGAGACCCAGGTAAGATGAATGATGATTTAATTATGAAACGAAGCAGCAAAACAGTCCACAATACCAGGCAGCACTGCTGAGCGGAAGCTTAGGCTCATCACAGGTAGCAACTGGCTTTACGACGGGACGACTGACAGCAACAGAACGACATTAGACGAGGACCCGACGAGGAACACAGGACACAGGTGGGACTAAATACACAGAGGGTAATCAAGGGAACGAGACACACCTGGGAATAATCAAGGGGAGACAGGACAACACGGAGAGCACAGAGACACAGAACTTGAAATAAATACACAGAAAAACTCGAAAATAAACACAGAAAAACACGGATCATGACAAGAAGAAGCTTTTCGACCAGGATGGAAAGGTAAACTGAGTCAATGATAACTCTTTGAAGAATCGTTCAAATCTTGAGCCTAAAACTGCTTTAGCCATGCTCAACATGTTTGACTTTGTTAATGTTGACCTTATCCTTTACCACCACCGTGGCCTTAATCAGACCTGATCAGTCACTTATATCACTGAATCAGGATCGATTTTCTATAAATTATTGAATAGAAATATTCATAGTCCCACATAATGCCGGTGTAACAGCAGCTTCAGATATATACACTCACCGGCCACTTTATTAGGTACACCTTGAGTTGGACAGTCTTTTGGTTTCAGCACTGCCTCAATCCTTTGTGACATAGATTCAACAAGGTAGTCGAAACATTCCTCAGAGAGTCTGGTCCGTATTGACATGATAGCATCAGGCAGTTGCTGCAGATTTGTCGGCTGCACATCCATGATGCGAATCTCCCTTTCCACCATATCCCAAGGGTGCTCTATTGGATTGAGATGAAGTTACTGTGAAGGCCATTCGAGTAAAGTGAACTCACTGTCATATTCAAGAATCCAGTCTGAGATGATTTGCGGTTTATGACATTATCCTGCTGGAAGTAGCCATCAGAAGATGGGTACACTGTGGTCATAAAGGGATAGACATGGTCAGCAGCAATACCCAGATAGGCTGTGGCATTGACACAATGCTCAATTGGTACTAGTGGGCCCAAAGTGTACCAGGAAAATATCCCCCACACCATCACCACCACCACCAGTCTGAACCATTGATACAAGGCAGGATGGATCCATGCTTTCATGCTGTTGAACCCAAATTCTGACCCTACTGTTCGAATGTCTCAGCAGAAATCGAGACTCATCAGCCCAGGCAGCGTTTTTCCAATCTTCTGTTGTCCAATTGAGCCTGTGTGAACTGTAGCCTCAGTTTCCTGTTCTTAGCTGACAGGAGTGTCAACATGGTGTGGTCTTCTGCTGCTATAGCCCATCAGCCTCAAGGTTCGATTTGCTGTGCATTTAGAGATGCTCTTCTGCATACATTGGTTGTAATGAGTGGTTATTTGAGTTACTGTTGCCGTTCTATCAGCTTGAACCCCTGGCATCAACAAGGCATTTGCGTCCACAGAACTGCCACTCACTGGACATTTTCTCTTTTTCTAACCATTCTCTGTAAACATTAGTGATGGTTGTGCGTGAAGATCAGCAGTTTCTGAAATATTGAGACCAGTCTGTCTGGCACCAACAACCATGCCATGTTGAAAGTCACATAAATCACCTTTCTTCCCCATTGTTATGCTCAATTTGAACTGCAGCAGATCATCTTTGCCATGTCTACATGCCTAAATGCGTTGAGTTGCTGCCATGTGATTGACTGATTCCACATCTGCGTTAAAATGAGCAGTTGGACAGGTGTACCTAATAAAGTGGCCGCATGTCTTCCCCCCTCTCCTCGCCTTCTTTCCTGTCTGCCTACAGTCGCAAAAAATATGAGCCACTAGCACCGCAAAAACTCTTTGGAGAAAAATATTTAAAATTTAAAAATTAAAAAACAATGGCCATAATAATAGCAACAATAATGGACTGTATAGGATTATAACAGAAAAATACTGTGCAGTCTAATAAATATTTCTGTTTATTAGAATAGAAATATCATGCAATTATACAAAGGAGTGTTAGGGCCATGATAAGAAAATAAAAATACATTTACCAGAATAAAGTCAAAATAATATGAGAATAAAGTTAAAATATTGCAACTTTATTCCCAGAATATCATGACATCTAATATTATTACGACTTTATTCTCATTATTTTAACTTAATTCTCGTAATTTAGTTTTTTCTAAATATGGCAGTAATAGTCGTATCGATCAAAGAGTAGGATGACTTTTTTAAATATACATAATGGTGTTTTTTTTATTAAAAAAAGAAAACACTAATTTCCAACAGTAAATTAGACTAAATATATTTTCCTTAAATCAAAACTTTATTCAGTTTTATGAAAATTAAAGGGTTTCTTTCAAAATACCAATACCTGTTGCTCTTTTAACTTTCTGCTCTCTTTAGAAAGTAATCTAAGGACACCTTGGTGGTAAAAACCCACCATGTTCAAAACAGAGTCTGATTACCTTATTTGTTCAGAACATGATGAAAGGAAGGAGACGCACAGTTGAGAAAGCACCTTATCTGGAACATGTCTGCTCTGAAACAACAGCTTTATCGTTCTGATCAGACTAGGTGACTTCTATTCAGTCATTATGAAATATTGTTGCCTAATGGCCAGTCTTTTTTTTTTTTTCAAAAAGTCTTTTTTTGCTTACCTCACCTTTTGGCAAAAGAATGATTTAGGCTATTATTTTAGGAAGGTAACAAGATGATATTTTGGATTCAGTAATCCTGGAAATTAATTTAACCTTTATCCCTCACCCCCAGAAAATACAATGGAAAAATGGCACGCAGGTGTTCCAGTGGTGGTTAAGGGGTTTAAGGAGAAGAATTATGTGTTTTCGGGGGGTTTTTTTTTACAAATATGGTAAAAGTCACACAAATCAGAAAATGTATTATAGAAAATATGTAATCAGTGCAGAATATTTCAGATCGGGTTTAATGAAATCCTGATCCACAAAAGCCAGTTAAAATTACAGTTTTTTATTTTCTTTTATTTCTTGTACCAGTGGAATAAATCTGTATTTTTCTCACTGTTTTTGGCTGAAATTCCAAAACACAACACAGTTTGACAAGAAATCATATTCAGCATCTTCAGGTCCATTGCTTCTGAATTATTGGCAGAAATCTACTCACAGAGTGAAGGATGATCAATCTCTTTAATTGTGATTTCTTCAGGGCATGACTTTTTAGATGCTGCTTATGTATTGTACATACTGCTAGTGTAATCAACTTCTCAGTTTTTGTCATTTATAATCAATCTGGTTCTCATGGTGGTTGGGAATTTAGTGAAAAGCAGACAAAGTCTAAATAAAAAAACATGAAGAAATCTTTCAAAACCCAAATGGCTTGCTTTGGCTTTCAGTATATGTTCTACACATAACACCCAACTGGAATAAAATCATAAAAAAACATAAGGGTTCACAATCAGCTCCTTCATTCTGTAGTTTGCAGTGAAGTGCAACAAAGGACAATACAATGCCATTCAGTTAATGGAGTCCCAAAACAAAGAAAACAGTATAAAAAGTAAACAAAAGGAAGTCAAGCAAAGGCCACAAAACACTGTTGAGTCTTTGTTAGCGCTTAATTCTGCAGAGCTGTGTGAAAAGGTGAGGGGAGGTCAGCAGAATACCAGATTAGGCCATTAGAGGGAGAAGAACTGCGCCAGAATAATCCCTTCACCATAATCTCTCTTTCTCCCTCCCTGTTGCTAATGGCTGCGAGACAATAAGATGCTCTAATCCATCCACTGGGATGGCACGGGGCTGCGCCGACAAATCAGCTGCAGTTCAGAGCAGAAAGGCTAAAGTGTTTTGAAGATTATTTCCCTGGCGTTTCTGCTTTATTAGATAGAGCCTGTTGGGGGGGGGGGGTAGACACAAGAATGATGACGTAAACAGACATGGTAACATAAGCACAATGCAAAATAGCAACTCTACTCACAACTGCTGGTATTTTGTATAAATTTATTTAAGTTTAACTAAACTAAAAAGCTTCGAGGCAGAAAAAAATGATGCAAGACACTTGTAACCATTCAAGATCCATTAACTCAAAAGGGACTCAAATTAGTTCAATATCATTATTCAATAATTGAATTTTGTTTCAATCAGAATAAATCAGGATAATCAAAGTCCTAATCCTCTAAGTGTGTTACAGTCTACCAAAATATCTGTTATAACAAAACCTTTAAATAATAATAATAATAATTCAACTTTATTGTCATTGCGCTGTCACAAGTACAAGCAATGAAATGTAGTAGACCAAGCTGGATTCAAACCCAGGCTCTGGTCCACAGAATCCAGGCTCTGTAGACCAGGCTGGATTCAAACCAGGCTCTCCCGGGTGGGGGGCATTTGCTTTAATGTGGCGATGCCAAGAATTTGCAAAGGTGTCTAAAATGTTTGAAAGTTTAACTCTAATAATTTAGGAGCCATTGTGTTAAGTTTTTTTTTTTCTTCTTCAATATGTCAGGGTATGACTGCACATATTCAGAAACTGTTATAATGTTGAACTTTGGATGACATCACAATCTCTACATCACAGTGTTTCATATCTGCTTTTTCTTTTAATAGTATAAAGAGACACAGTCAATTTGACTAGCAAGCCACTAAAAACATGTAAATAGCTATAAAAAGAGCTGGTAACATAAGGACAAAAGTAATACACCCTGTCCTGACAGCTAAAAACTGGATTCCACAGTGTTGATCTCAAAACACATGAACTATTCACTGCTTCCACGTATTGATAGGGAACATCCGACAGGGAAGAGACCCAGAACACACTGGATGTATAGATTTCCCTCCTGGCTTTTGGAAAAAAACTTGAAATTTCCTAGAATTAACTGGATGTTGTCATTGTCCAGAAGTATGTCTGAGTTTCTCTCCTTACCATCTGAAACTAGTGGAAGAGATTAGATGAATGGGTTGACATTTTTAAAGAACTTATTAGATGAAGTTTAGTTATATGTGTGAGTACAAAGGTGTAACTGAATGATACACAGAAATTTCATGAATCACAGAGTATCATGATAAAAATTCAGCTTCTTTTATACTTGTGATGTTTTGAGATTGAATTCTCAACATAGACCTTTATCAGCTAAAATGTCAGAGTTAATTAGCCAGATTGTGGCTGATTGTGTGTCTGACATAACACAATCTCCCAAATAATCTTATGCTAAGAACACAAACGACTGTAATCAATATATTAGAACAAATCAATATACCAAAATAACCCACCTTTAAATCGAAACTGAGTCTCAAATCCCTTACATTACAAATCAATTACAAAGTTTCCTCCAGACAACTTGCTAAGCCCGGTGGTTGGGTGCCAGGGCAGTCATACATCCAGCGGCCTGTCCTATTTTTCAGTTAAAAAATGTTTAAAGTTGACGGAAAATGTGAAAATATCACTTGATAATTATGTGCTATTGGAAGATTAATACCCAAACACCAACTATAAAGTCTTAAAAAAACACAAACATTAAAAGAAAAACCTTAGATAAATACTTGTGCCCCGCCAGGCTTATACTACACTGGAGGAAACCCTGAATTATTTTGCTGTAATTAAAACAGTTGTCACAAACTCAAAATTTCAATGACTGATTAAAACTGATATGTCAGGACCTAATTTGGGTCACAGGCCTATGTTGGATCCCCAAATGACCACTCTGGTGAAATGCTTCCAGAAGAGCTCCCTTGGTGAGAGGCTAAATGTTTCATTTGAGTCCCAAGCTGCAAAGATTTAAGAGCCCTGTACCCAAATGATAGCTAGACCATGAGCTCAGCCATAGACTGTAATGGGACGATGAGTCCTTAGCCTTGCCTCTAATTCTCGCCCAGGCACAGTGAAGGGGTTTGTCCACAGCTGATAAGTGGTTTTAATTTGATCTCCACTCTTCTTTTCTTCTCTATTTTCCTCTCTCCATCCCTTGTTACTGCCTTGCCTCTTCCTTCACTCATCCTTTCCTTTCATCACCTCATTCTCTCATCTCCCTGCTTCTGGTCCTGTCTTGATGTGTTTTTAGATAATGGCGTGGCTCCAGGTGCAGACAGCAGGACTCCTTCTCACTTTGGCGCTCCAATTCTTTGTCATCGTTGCTCCAGACACTGTTTTTTCTGGGATGGTACCAGAAAGACGAGACTCGACTGACATTGTGAAGAGAGAGTCCCATCCGGTGCTGGTCAGACAGAAGAGGGATTGGTTGTGGAATACCATTTCAGTGACAGAAGAGAGAGAGGCACCCATCCCTTACAAGATAGCACAGGTATGGTTTATACCTCTCCAGTCTAGGATTTTTATGACTTTTGGGACTATATTTTTGTTTATGTGCACTGTTTTCTTACTTAAGGCAGATACATTTGTGTTTTTGTTTTGTCTTCATGCTATACAGCTATACAGCAATCTAGTGCATTGAGTTTTTTAATAAATATCTAGAATATCTTAGTATGTGTTTTGAACGTCATATTGTTCTTGTTCTATCATAGCTTCGGTCAGACCGAATAGTAGCAGTGAGGACGTTTGCAATAGAAGGTGAAGGAGTGAACCAAACCTTCATTGTGGACAACAAAGGAAACCTGTATGTCAAGGAGCGTCTGGACAGAGAGAAGAAGGCCTTGTATCATCTGACGGCCAGGATGTACGATGGAAACGGCCTGTTGATAGAGGACGCTGGGGAATTTGATATTGAAGTGAACGATATCAATGATAACTGTCCAGTTTTTCAAGAAGAGTACAAAGGATCTGTCATGGAGAGAACAAGTATGTTGGACCACAAGCAGAGGAAGTACAGAAATGAATCACTTTGATCCATAATGTATTTGGTTTTAGAGATCTTAAATAGACAGTAGCCTGATTGAGTTAATATTCTTCACTTAGTTCATATAGCCAAAACAGAAAATCTGTTTCCCCTGTCAGAGCGTAAAAAAATAACATCCTTTATTTGATACATTTTTGGGGATTTTACTTGATAGTTCAACACAAGACAGCCCTTGATTGCAACGTCTAAGGAAAGCAACTCAGGAATTTGATATTTTTAATTTATGTACAAATATAAATGTAAAAAGTATACTGCACATTGGCATTCTGATCTGTGTTTGACTAACTTTGCTACAACTACAAGTCTTAAAAGATTGGTGGAAGAGCATCCTGCTATAGATTCTGGTTTGGATTTTGGTCTAGATTTTGACTGGGCCATATTATTCAATGATTTTGCTTTGTTTTAACAATTCCATTGCAGCTATGTTTTTACATTAGTCTGCTTGTGGTTCGGGCCCACCAGGTCATTTTTGATGGCTGTGAGCTGCAATGGCTTTTATCGCCAAATATCAAAATTAAGGGAGCTGAATATAAATATAATACAATATTAAAAGATATTAAAATGATTGCTCTCAGTTATAGTGCAGCATATTACTGTAAAATTGTTCATGGGTGGATATTCTCACCTCTGAGCCTGTATGTTTTCCATGTGTCCCATTAGCCACATTTCAGCATGTCAGCCATTTTCAACATGGCTGCCGTTTTTGAGCCTTTTACACCAATTATTGCCATATAATGTCACCAATTTTAATAACTTCATCCTATTCATGAACTTTAAATTAATAATATTTTACTACTAAATCAGACACCAAAACTGAATCTGTGGACTTTGCAGATGAGAGTAACACAAGTGTTGTCAACTGGAAGGAGGTAAAAATTGCAAACAGAGTTTGTCACACATCTATTTTGCAGTCTTCTTAATGGTTAGTGTTATCTTCTGTTCATTTTTAAAATGTGTTTTGCAGTTTAATTGGCTTCCACCAGTGTTTTTGTGTTTCGTGTTAGCTTATGCTAGCTTTTTTATGTTTAGCAGTTGAGCGTAAGTTTTGCTATTTTTAAAATGCATTTAGCTGTCTAGCATAAGTTTCTTAAATTTTTTATGTGTTTAGGAGTTTATTATTAGTTTCTGTTAATTTAGTATATGTTTAGCAATTTAGCATGAGCAGAGCCAAGATTCTAGTGTAGTGAATTAGTGGTTAATGACTGTAACTTTTTGGTTTGCTGTGCCCACCACTGGCAATGACTACTGCCAATTTTAGTGCAAATATATATTCTCCACTACAACCATGGTGACCATTTTGTAATATATTCACCAGGTCAAGGAAACAGAAAAGTAAGGAAAAACGTATGATTTCTATGGTTCAACATATGTAGGCTATGGTTTGACCCCAAAAACATTAATTTCATTTTCAATGTTAGTGCAAAAGCAAATTTTCCTTAGCAATGGTCAGTAAATCTAATGTTTAAATTATGTATGATATGAAACTGAAAATAATAATTTTTGATAAATATTTGCAAATTCAGAACAAAAATAAATTTTCTTTTATGACCACAGCGGCCATCTTGAATTTTTCAGTTGCTATAGTATTTTTGTTTTTTTTTGGAGACCCTAACCTCTGGGCTGAGTTAGGTTCTTGTATCTATCTGCATGTGAAAGACTTCGGTAAAATATTCAATTATCTGCTGCACTATTGTGTAAATCACTATACTTCATCACTTCTAGAGGATACAGTGGTTCAAGTGAAGGCGACCGACGCAGACGACCCAAACACGGACAACGGACAAGTCAGGTACACACTGCCCAATGGCCGGACTTCTGGTTTATTTGAAATCAACTATGAAACAGGTAGGCACCCTGCATATTTTCTCCATGCAGTTATTATTTTTTTGAACAGCTGTAAGACTATTTGTGCTTGAACATGAGTCAGAGCTGACATCAAAGATAACACCTCGCCTGTGTCTCGGCAGGTGTGATCACCTCCAAGGTAAACAGCCTGGACCGGGAGACAAAGAGTCAGTATGTGGTGGTGGTCCGGGCTCAGGACATGAAAGGAAGGGAGTCTGGCTGCATTGCCACCACCTCAGTGGCCATCACCATCACTGACACCAATGACAACATAGCGTCTTTTACCAAAAGTAAGCAACAGTCAGCTAAATCTTTAGCATATATATA